>JABCMJ010006135.1:0-22501 GCA_014822125.1 Arbutus unedo
GGCCCTAATTATTCTCGGCCATGATGACCCCGACTTTAACGCCCAAAATTATCTCTGTATCAACGAAGGTACCGATTTTGTTATTGGTACGACATGTACTAGTATCGTGAGATATCGGGGTACAGTTTTAAATTTATTGCTAAAAAATAATATAAATTTCTCTAACTAATATTCGTTTAAAAAATAATTTTTAACATATAAAATAAACCCAACAACTTAAAAATAAATCACCAAATATGATATCTTCTTATCACAATAATAAACCTTTGGTATTTTAATACCATTTAATCAATAAAATTTATAACATTAGTTAGCATATGCTTGATTAAAAAGAAAAATTAACGTTCATTTTAACATTAAGATAAGAAAAGTAAAAAAGGAAAACTTAAGATATGGAAAAAGAAAAGTTAACGTTCATTTTTTTTTATAAAAAGGAATGTTAGGTTTCATGAAAAGAAATGTTAATATTCATAAAAAGGAATGTTAATTTTAAAATAGAAAAAGAATATTAATTTTTCTTTTTAATTTTTATAAAGAAGAATGTTAACTTTGCTTTTTTTATTTTGATTTTTCATACTTTAATTAGGACAATTGAATGTTAGTATTCATAAGGTATGAAAAGTGAAAAGAAAAAAAAACTAAGATATGAAAAAGTAATTACAAAGAATACCTAGAAAATAAAATAAAAAATTGGTACCGGTCAAGATTTGGTATTCCGCGATATTCTCGTCGGAACGGAACAAACATCTGGTGGTATCAATTTTGCTCCGGTATGGGAAGTACCGAGCGGTACTGTATGAGAATGATTACTTTGATAACACCCCAATTTTTTGACACGTTAATAAAAAGATAAAGTAAATAAAGTCCCGAATCTTTCATTTCAAAAAATAGAGTTTAATACAATTGATTGTTTCTTAATAAAATACATGATTTTGGAAGTGAAGTTGTTGACAAAAAATACATCAAAAATACTAGTACAATAAGTCAAAGCATCTCTAAGACTGCAAGGTGAACCACGACTCGACAGCATTGTCTTCTGAAAAAGTGCCCTCATGGATCTGGTACTCGGATTCTGCTCCGTCTCGTCCATACCTGGCATAAAACGCCGGGAGCAAAAGGAATATGCACTATAAGTTGTGACGCTCAATAAGAAAGTCCTACCCTTTAAATTCTCTTTTTAATATTTGGAACATTATAATGTATAGTTATGCATGGACAGTTTTTTGAAAATGGTAACACATAAGTGCCGAAATAAAGTAATCGAATGTCATATTCAATTCTATCTAGGACATCTTAATATTATAGGTGCTGTTAGAGTTCCATATCTCAAAATCTTGATACAATATTTCTCATTTGATAACAATCATGACCTATTTGCTAACCGTGCTTCCCAACCATCATGTTTTTGTTCGTCATGTTCCTAATTAATATGTTCAGCCTAAACATTATATGCTCCCTTAACGTGCCCAAACCAAAAATACGCCTAAACCTTGACGACCACTAGACTGAATCGAAATGCATGGTAAGTCTAGGTATAACAAGGCATGAGCAGACTTGATTAAATGCATGACACGGCTAAATGCACAACTCGAATGATACATCATTTGGGTTCATCACACCTCTGCCTTAGTCAAAATTTTGGCTCAAGTCACATCTCAATTCAAACAACCAGAGATATTCTCGCGAAGAATATAATCACAAAGTTATCCAACATTATAAGTTTTCTACAAGTTTCCAAGTCAGACATTCACGGGACTCCAAATATCCATTATCAATTCACCTTCTAGGCTCAAAACCTTTTTACATACATTCAAAAAGTCAGTTTTCACGGCATATGCATACATCATTGTATCAAAATAATATAGCAAATATGTTCCTTGACAGCACACTAGCATAGTAAGAAGGCATGACATCATGTAATACATTTGGTTTTAAGTACAAAGTAGAACTATTAATCCATTCATGTCATAAACAATATAGTATGGCCCAATGTTTAAGGGATTCTACAATTGTAGGCATTGAAATTTGTAACGGTTGATGATAGGTTCAATACATGCTCTCTACACTAGTGTAATTATGTAGTTGGAGTTTGAGTGTCTAAAGAAAAAATGACTTTCGAATGTGAAAGTCATTTGGATGTATTGAAGATTCATCTGAATGGTGGTTAAGGGATTCAGATGGGTTTCATCCATCCAAAAGTTGAGGTGAGACAAAGGGTAAGATCATCTAGATGGGATAAAAGATCATGTGGACGACTGTAGTTTCTCTAAGGCAAACCAATGTTCTTTAAAGGTAGAAGGGCGATTTCATCCGGATGGAAGCTAAGTTCATCTGGATGGGAGTCGTCTCCTAGTTTGAACAGCTTACTCCGTTGATGCATACCAAGCTTTGCAACTTAGTCTAAACATTAAAATTGAGAACCAAGGATAAGAAGACTTACCTCTAAGTGAAAAAAGGAGAACGAAATGAATTGATTGAGAGATTAGAACACACTCTGAACTTCGACATGTCTAGTGGATCTCCTTCTTTGTTCTACCTCCTCCTTCTTCTTGTTCCTTCTTATTCTTCTTCTTGCTCCTTCTTCTTCTCTCACACTCTAGTTATCTCTCAAACTAAAAATGTAAATGGAGGGGTGGTGAAGTAGCAGAAGAGATGAAGGGTATTTATAGGCCATGGAAGGGAAATGTCATCTAATGGCTTGGAGTAAATCAAGAAGAAATGAGGGAGGAGAAGATGTGGAGTGAAGGAGAAGGTTTATCCTACAATGGAAGTGACTCCCAAGTGAAGGGTGTTGTGGGCTAGGAATAAGAAGATAGAATAAGCATGGGGTGATATGGAAAATACTGACGGGGGGTGATGTCGAGAAACTTGAGTGTCATCCGGATGGGTACTACCTTGAGAGTTAAGAAATTGCAAAGCAGAATTATCCGGATGGAAAGTCTAGAACATCCAGATGAAACGCAAAGCATCCGGATGAAAAAAAACAAGGTATCCGGATGGGATTGATATACCTGAGATACATCTAGGCAATATTTAACATCTTAATTACCAAACATAAAGTAAAGCTATACAAATACATACCCAACGTTCTTTTTTTCGTCTTTCTAGTTTTTGGAGTGCAAGTCCAAAGTTCTGTTTACGTTGGCTTAAGCATTATGTTACTGGTAATCCTAATTGTTTACTGGCAACACCCTGTGGAAATTAAAATTTTAATTATCTTTCCGAATTGTGAATGGAGAACATCTTAAATTATTAAATTTTAGCAAAAAAAAATTTCCCTTCATTTGTTGATTTAATTTGGCACTAATGTGATCCTTTGTTTGATTTTCCAACTCCTTATTTTCAACAGTACGTGAAATCCTCTTTGTAGAAGGTCTTGGCAACTATTCTTCAACTGCTGCCACAAAGTTAGAATCCTAATGACCAGAAATGAAAGGTTAGTGCACAATTAAGAACACACTATGAAGACAGCAAAACAGAGCAACCGAAATTTTAGAATGGTCAAATTGAGGACTCGAATGTTTTCCAATTAGAATTTTCCCAGCTGTTCTCTTCTTACATAGATATTCCTAATAATCTTTCAATGAGACAAATCACAATAACACTGAAAAGTACAGCTGATTGAAAACTGTGGCAAGTCTAAAGTACTTAATGATCAATGTGTCAATGTAATTCATTGATGAAACTGAGCACGACAAACCCTCAGATGTGTTGAAAGGAGCCCGCCAACCTTGCAGGGAGACTCTGTTTGAAGTTCCCTTCTTTGAAATTGTTTCTTTCGGGAAAGCCCTCTTTCTGGGAAAACCTACCCAGAAGAATACAGCAGCAACACATGCCAATGTCGTCTGGATTGATCTCCTCAGCTAAATTTACCAATTTCCATCTTCTTCTTGATTGCCCTTTGACCATGATATATGAAGGAATCTAATATCCCCGAAACAGTGAACACACCTGAACAAGGTCACAAGAATAACTATTCATGTAAGGCAATCCAAACACTTGAGCATTGTTGGTTCACTGGAATGAGAGCTGAAAGCGATTCCCTAGGAATGCTTGAAATGACATTTGGTTTGTGAAAAACATTACAACACGTAAACTGCTGATAGAATCATCAACTTTGGATTTCAGTAAATTGCCATTCCATTGGGAAGCCAACTATCAAGGAATTTCCATCTTTCCGATTATCGTTCCAGCTCCTAACACTATTAGCAATTTGTATAAATGTATATTATTGGTGCAGTAGATTAGCACGAGTCCCATCTATGAGATGTTTTCTTTGTTCAATCCTAGATCTTTAGTGTGACTAGAGTAGGGAATAGACAAAAAAAAATCAGCCTAACAAATTCACTTCCTTTTTTTCTGTAACTCCAGAAATCCCCTCTTAATCTACAGATCAAAAACAGCCTGGAGAAGCACTTCCAATTTAAAAAATGAAAAGACAAGAAAACATTTGGGTTTATGCTGACATGGTGAGATTTGCTCTTTCAGGTGTGAAGCCAATAACAAAAATTTCAATCATTTTATTGAAAACAGAGCACTCCAGAATAGCAAGAGATTTAAACGATCCACTGTGCAACATGTTACTACTAATAGCATTAATTGCTTCCTCTTTTCTTCCTTTTTCTGTATATATAGAGAAAGAGAGAGGGAGGAAGAGAGGGTGAGAGAGAGATCACCTCCAACTATAGCACAGACATTTGTTAGGAAGTGTAAAAATGAAACATGTTCCTCGGTGAAAGTAACCTGCACCACGAATTAAAAAGAATTAAAGAACTAACTACATGTTTCCAAAACTACCAGTTTTATTTAGGTGTGGAACCTATTTACACAACACAGTGACAGAGGAACTCACCTTGATAGGCGAAAGATCATAGAAGAAGAAAACTCCAGGAAGGGACTGAAGTTGGCCTACTGCCCCACTCCTAAAATGTTCAGTGACAGAGAACTGCATGGGACAAACACTAGCAATCTCATGTAATTCAACAACAACTAAAAGGGAGAAGCAAGAAATGAGTGATCAAAGAATCAAACCTGATTAGATTGGATAGTGCGTCCACTAACATCCGTGTATACAGTAGGTACCACCTGCAGAATAGATAGCTTATGCTCATTGAAAACCACAAGACCAGATGCCAAGTCGTTAGTTATTATCTGTTACTTCTTCATTCATGGCCCTATCAGAAGACGCCAAAAGGTTCATTTAGAAGCACAGATCCAGCTGTGCACGAATCAAGATTTTGACCTTGTTACAAAAACCATCTCCAAGTTCAGTTAAAAGACGACCAACTATTTTGGGGGCCAGTGAAGCATTTTGACATCAGGTAGGATATCGAATTAACTTTTTCTTAATTTTTATAATCCAAAGTTACTAATTAAACTTTTATAATCAGGTCTTAGCAACACATATTTCAACTGATAAAAATGCCGGTGGACTAAATTTTTCTTGTGATATACTTGATCTTAGATAGGATCTTATCATTTCAATTTGAAAAGGAAAACAACAACAATTCTTTCCAAAACGCCAAAAACATCATTACAATATTCAGCCCCCCAAAACCAATATGCCAAGCGGACACGCACCCCAACACCAACCTCGCCCCGCCCCCCCTCCCCCCAACCAAGGTTTGCCACATGAAGCCATTACAAAGGGTAACTTCTTTTTCCATATTTTGGTTGTTACAAGAAGCCAGAATCAAATTCTGAACAGAAGAAGTAAGAGTGTAACATACGGTTTTTCGCATCTAGAGCCACTAATGGCAATTTTGAAATGGAAAAGTACATGTAATACAGGGCTCTAGTAACTTAAGGCCTTCTAAAGAGAACCTTAGGCAGGCAGCTAACTTGCTTAATGCATCCATTAGGCCAGTTAGGCAATCATCATAGGCTCCATACATGGAGAAGACCCTACGGTTTTTAAGCCCTTAATGATATCTCCCTATGAAGTGGAGAGGCCGTTAGTAATGAACCTGAGAAGTAGTGTCGTTTCTGTGTTCAACGTAATCTCTCTCTCTCTCACTCACACACACACACACAAAAAAAAAAGAGAGAGGGGAGACTAGCACGTTGTTCAAACTAGAAACAGGATCATGTGCCAGAATCTTTCGAATGCAACAAAACCCAGTCTTTTAGCACTTCTTTTCTCCTTCTTCGACTTTTAAACTGATAAAAATCATTCTTTCTTTTATCAGATAAAATCATACAATATAGTAAATTAGTATTTCACAAGGCATGAAGTGCATCGATGCTATAATCATTTGAAAAACGAACATAGCAAAAAACAATTAATAATTTTGGACCTCAGAAACAAGAGACTAGATTATAGAGTTTAACAAACTGGATAAGATATAATTGCCTCAAATATTTTAAAATACCGTAGGGTTCAATTCGAGAACTCGCACGAGGCCCCAAAAATAGTTGGGCCACAACCATAGAATACATCAAACCAGCACAATTTCCAACTGCTTGAACACTCATTTCTAAGTTGCTGCACGCTGTTCCAACCCAATCTATAACGATAATTCAAGTCACGATAAATTGAGAGCTGTATCACCAATTCTCTCTCATTTGATTCGAACACGGCCTGTAAACTTATTCAAGTTTCTGAAAACATGCTCAAGAATTCCATTTCTACAAGCATTTTCAGAAACTCTCAGCATATGAGCTTAGAGAAGTGCTTACATAATGAAAAATGATGACTTCAAGCAAAGTTCCTTGTGAAAAAATAGCCAAGAACAGTTTCCCTATTACCAAATAGACTCAAAATCAATACAGCAATAACTCTCATGGACCGATACAAGGAACATCATATGAATACCTAGAAATAGATTCCTCTCCTCTTCTGCTAATGCATTTCTTCACATGGTTTTCTTACTTTTCTTTTATATGCCTCACATGTTGAATTTCTCCTAGCATTGTGAAAGCACCAAGTTCCAGCTGTCATGCTATGGTTATTTCCAGTAGACCTTTTAGACATTATATATATCCAATGGTCTATTTCTTTTCCAAGAAACCAAGAAAAGAAAGCCAATATGCTTCGATAATTGTGAGAGAATGCTGTAGCTATGGTTAGTGGAGAGAACCATGCAAAATTCAAAGATAAAGAGGGACTGAAAAGTACTAATGTATATAATAAGACTAACCTTGATAAAATATTGGTACATCCCACTTGGTGTCTCTTGTGTCCACTGTACACTGCCAGTCGAAGCAATAGGAAAGAAAAAGAAGTATCAACGTAAGCATCATAGGAACTTTCCGAGCAAAACACTCACCCATGAGGCAAACAGAATGGAAATTACCTATCAAGAGGATTCACAACACCAGGGAAATATTCACCAAAAGCTAATCTGCTGATCTCGTGACTTATCTGTGCCAGACGAATTTGATATAAAGAAAGAGTTTCTTCAACATAACATGAGATAGTGGAACTGTTTTAAGTTTTTTTAGCTATATAATACAGATATGATACACATCTAACATGAGATAAAAGGAACTAGACAAATTGGTTTTGGTTATTCTCCAAAAGCTACTCTGCTGATCTTGTGACTTATATGTGTCAGATGTATTTGATATGACGAAAAGGCTTCTTCAGCATATCAAGAGATAAAAGGAAGTAGTCAAACTTTTTAAAGATTAGGTAGTTATACAATACCGATATGCATATAACAAGAACTGAAAGGAACCCAACAAATTGGTTTTGGTTTTGTTAGTCTTGTAAGTAGAGATATATACTTAGTATTTAACAACATGCATTTTAAAGCAACAATATACGTCAGAGTGGAACTAAGGGGAGCATGATTTTTTCTTACGTTGAAACTATCCTTCTGAAAAGCCATCAGATCGTGCATGTGAACACCAGAATGGTCAAAACTTTTGCCAGGTGCAAAGTGGAAATTACCAGCCACCTTATTGACTTCTAAGAACCCATATAAGTTACATCCTTCACCTTCTTCATCTTTAATTCTTTGTAAAAAACCTTCTCTTTTGCACTGAACATCACATGTAGAAAATGGGGAAAATCAACGACTATGCCAATGACAGGAATAAGAAGACAATCTTCACTTCATTAGGTCAGTCAGTCTTAACGATGAGAATCAGTCACAACAGACAACGTGTAGCAAGACTAAAATCAGGGGTACAAATGTAGACTTTGCACCAAGAGCACACTAGCTTAGCGAAAAAAGAAAGAGGGCAAAAGTGAATGTAAGCATTTAATAAATGATAAACAAAAGCACAAGAATATGCTGAGAGTAATATAAGAGGAAACCTACGACATGTGTTGTTCCAGTTAAGGAGGTGCACACTGTTCGTAGGAGATAGAAACCCATCACTTCAGTAAAAGGACCTTCTTTCTGCATCTTTAAATTCTCTTCATGCAGTTGAAGTGTCATGCACTTAAGAGAAGGCAACGCGTCCAAAACTACCAGTCCCAATAATATCCGAGTAATATAACGATCTCTAAACCCACGACAACAATGGAAACGACAAAAAGGTGTTGCTAAAGATTCTAGAAAGTCAGAACTGTGTTACCATAAGAACTTGAACAGTACCTAGTAGATCTATGTCGATATGGCATAAGATTCTTTTTATATGTTACTCACATGCCAATAGTTAAAACACATTTTGGAAGGATACCCGCGTAATGACATAACCATTTATGTTATCAATGCAAAATATGTTAATATGGAATCTAATGAATGAGTGGCGCGTACATGTCAACATCCCGCACGAGGTTGTGGGACCAATGTCCAACATGCCTAGCTGATTATGCACCCAACAAGCATGTCTAGTACTAAAGTTGTGTATGACAATGCACTAGACTAGAAGATTCTCGTAAGATGCTCTTTGTTTAACTCTAGATTAATTCGTCTCAAGACTAAAAGAGTAAAAATATCTAGCAATGTCCTGGACCATTAAGAACCATCTGATGCTTAGACATACTGACACAGGAAACCAATACACAAAGCCCATACATTATAGATATGTAAAGTAGCTTGCACTTTGAGAGCACAACAATGAATAAACAATTTTACAGTTGTGCATTGCAAGCATGTTCGGCCATACATAAGGACGGACATAGTAACAGGTGCAGCAATACAACTTTTGTTTTTTTTTTTTTTTTGCCAAAATAGCACAAACGCTAGCCGACCTGGTCAATCAAATCTGGATTTGATAATCCCCAACCTTTCTTTCGATATGCTTCACGAACTTCTTCACAAGAGTTGCAACATTCATCGTCTGACTGCAATATAGCAATAAATGGGGAAGCTACATGAGAAATAATAAGCAACAGAAAAAGGAAGCCTCTTCCCTCAATGGATTAAATTTGTGCTGCAACGTAACCAAGTGGTTATCAATACCCGATCAACAAATATTAAATAGATAATTATTCCATTTTGAGCTTAACAGCTGCATTTGTATCCATCTTCTCCCTAGAAATTATGGGAGATTCTTCCATTCACAAAAGTTCTTTAATACTATTTCAATATAAATGTCAACTGAATACGCCAACGTAAACGATCCATAAGACTAAGAATATTATGCACATATACTATAGATACGCTCGCACGCGCACAATATAGTAAACATTTAGCCCAACGTCAGTGCACAAGGCCACAGAAAAGCATACCTCTTCAGCACCAAAACATGATCCGCAGTATGTTTCATTGTGTTCAAGCCTCCCACCATGTCTTTGTAAAGGCTTTTCAATCTGTAGCGTTGACAAAATATCACCACAAATATAAGGAAATGGGAAAGAAATAAATAAAAAACATCAGAATTGCTCATGGAGGCATAAAAGGGAGAGGATGCGTTTACTAGATTTTAGAGCCAACCTGTTCCATAACACTGCTTCAAAACAAAAGGATTTTCGCCTGAAGGTGTTTTCTCAATCAAAACGAGCCAACTTCAACCAGAACCTCTTATGAGTTATAAAATGCCATCAAATGCCACATAGACCTTGTTTGGTTACCTTGCTTTTAGCTTACTAAGAAGATAAGCAAGACCCAAAATAAGTAGAGAGTTAGTGTGCCAATTCATTTGCTTATTTCCTTTACAATAGCTGATGGGTGAAGGTCCAAGTCTTGTGAGGCAAGGATAACTGCTATTCGTCAAGGCAGCTCGAAAGGCCAAACCCCTCACACCTTACCCCCGAGAAGGAACTAGGGACTTGCTCTAATCCTAACAATTGTCTGGTCTAACTACAGACATCACTGATCCTGCTGCTTTGGTACTGCCCAATCCTTTATATAGTAAAAAATCAGATCTGACTCCAAAAGCACTTGGAAAGCAAGCAGTCTTAAACAAATAAGCAAAGCAGTCAAACAATCTTAATTGCTTATTTTAAGCAAATAAGTCAATAAGAAACGAGAACCAAACTGGCTCTTATAGGCCTCCCTGACAACGCCAGACCGGACATTTCTCATTCGTCAATGCAGACTGACGAAGACAAGGGGAAGAAGCACGCAATAGGGCCACAAGCCTATTCAAAAAACAAAGTTTTATTGACCAAGTCTAACCAATACACATGCCAAAGCCCTCTTATTCATTGGCTAACACCCCTAATGAGAATCAAGGCACCTATAAAGTTAAAAAATGAAAAAACTAATATTACTAGATACTAAAATCGACCGCTCCTAACAGATAAAAAACAATAAAAAAAAAAAGACGACCTTATGCACGTTGGCCCTTGGTTATAAAGGGAGTTATTGCACTCAAGTCAATCAATGGTTGCACCATCTATTCTTGTCTAGCACCTCTGGTGAGTTAGAAGCTAGCAGAAGAATATCATATTAAGGGGAACCCGCTGAATCAACCAAGAATTCTTCAACTTGACCATGTGTATTTGGTAACAGAAGCAAAAGTATACCTCATTGCCATTAATTTTAAGTAGGTGTTGGCACGTCTAGCATGTATGGTCCCATATCAATGTGTGACCTAGAAGTATGTGAAAGCTTAAGATATACAAAATTACAAATTATTGTCTCTTTAAGCTTGCCAATACCAAGCTTCATGCGGCACTCTTATCAAACTTAAACTTTGCATTCTTGATCCACGCAACATGATAAGGCTCGGGAAGTGGCTCAACTTTTACATATTGTTGACACTTGACAGTGAATATGGTAGGGATAAAATTAGGGATTCGATTATAGTGTTATATAGTAGGCATATAATTAGGAATTTAATCTGATTGTGTAACTTATTTGTATTTCCTTTCTTGAGTCTGTATAGTGTCCTATATATTGTGCCTCCTTCTAGGAGAAGAATACACAGAAAAATCATTTCAACATGGTATCAAAGTGGGTTATAATACTCTAATCCGATCTCTCTCTCTCTCTCTCTCTCTCTCTCTCTCTCTCTCTCCGACCGTCGGCGACCCTAATCCAATACCTTGGATGTTGGATCTATCGCTCGCTACCTCTCGATGTGTCTCCCCTCTCAGTGTCTCTCTCTCTCTCTCATTATCAACATCACTCGCTACCTCTCGCTCTCTTGCATGATCACCGGACCTTGGCGCCCCCCAATGACCGCCTGGCAATCCTCGCTGACCCCTCACCACTCCAGTACCCTGTATCTGTTCTCTATGTTCTCGGTCTGTACTCGTCGATCACCGCTAGGACTCATCGAACCACCACCAAGACTAACCGAAACTTAATGCTCTCCAGCGACAACCACCTCCACTCTTCGGACACTTCACCGAACCTGTTTTCAGCCTCCTATGCCTTGGTTTGCAAATCTGGAATTCCTGATCCGTACTTTGAGAGTTACTTTGAGTTCTCTACTTCCAAACTGCTCACCGGAATCTTGCCGGAGCTTTCCCACCCACTCTGCTCTCGGTGGTAATATTGTTCTCTCTCTTTCCTCTTGTTGCAGTCTTCTACTTTATAGGATGGCTAAGAAAATGGCAGATACAGGTACTAGAGAAATCAAGGACACAAGGAACCTTTTTGTTCATCGTACTCTTACCACTATTAAATTAAAAAAGTCAAATTACCTCTCTTGGTCTCGAACTGTGACTGTATCACTACGTGCGAGTGGTGAAACCTCCTATATCACTGATGGCCCATCTACTGATCCCAAATGGAATCAAAATGATACTCGTATTATGGTTCTACTTTGGAATAGTCTAGAACTGGATATCTTTAATAATGTTGCTTGTTTGGAAGCCTCTAAAGCCATATGGGATACACTACGGGAACTAAGTTCTTCCGATCAGAATCTCTCTCATATTTACTAGCCAAAAGAAGCATATATGTGAAATATATAAATAAAGTTTCAACATAAATTTGGCAGTATATTTTAAAAGATTTCTAGCAATTTAGATTAATGAGTATCACGTCCTCTTTTTGTCTTAGACTACTGGACCTCTATTGGGCTTTCCTTTTTTACTCTAGCAACTCAACAAATAAAAACGATAGTAAATAACAGGCTTAAGTCTGGTAAGAAAAGCTAACTAAGGAATTCAAAAGAAAAATGGTCACTTCTGCAACATGCAAAATATAAAAGTGTACCACCTTAAAAGAGTAGCTATAAATGGCCCACTTTTATTAATCTAGATCTGAGACTAAGCTTAAGAAAAGCAAATATAGAAAAGAGAATGTACTTAATTATTTTTCTCCTCCCCCTCCCCTTCATGAAAAATTAAAGCATGAAACTTAGTTTGCGTCATGCTTCGAACTATATACCAACTATGACTCATCTATAGTCCTTTCTCTCCCATAGTGGACTAGTTATTTTCTCCTCAAAGAAGGAAAGATCAGTGAGAAACCAAAATAAACATACCATGTTGCGGCCGACCGTATCCCAACCCGCTCCCAGGATCTCGCTCCCACGTAGATGGAGCCATGCCCATCTCGTGAATCTTCCTCTAGAATGCAAATCTACGCCTCTCACGAATCTTCCTCTAGAATACAAATCCACACCCTTCTTGTGAATCTTCCTCTAAAATGCAAATCCACGCTCCTCCCGCGAATCTTCCACCGGTGGTATCCATACCATTTCATGAAGGTTTTTGTTCTTGATTCTACCTTGCAAAGTTTTACAAGACATCCATCTCAACATTCTCAGTTCAACTACTCATCTTCCTACATTGTTTTTTAGTAGGCCAACACTTCGTGCTGACCACGTAGCCTCTTATCCATTTAAACAATCACATATGGATCTTGATCCCCATGAAATTTAGAAATTCTACTTTACCACTCTTGTCTACATCAGCCAACAGAAGAACTTCTACATGTCCTTTAACTTCACTTTTCTAACTTCTTGTCGGTGTTATCTGAGCCCAAATACAACGCTAAATTTCTCTCAACAGAAACAACGCATGAAGAAATTTAATTTCAAGACAGGCTCTCATTCCCAACCCCGTCAAAGTTATCCCAAGAAGCAAAGTAATTCAAGGCCGATTGCGCCATACTCGGTCAGCAAGCCAATTGCCTCCTCACCTCACCGCCGCCTCCACCACTACCACCAAACCTCCATCGCCAAGTAGTATTACCTATTTGTTGTTTATTTATTTTTTATTATAAGGGTAGCATAGTCTTTTTATGTCATTAGAGTTACTAGGATTAGCTTATATAATCTGTCTTAGCCTTGTATTATCTTAATCAATTGAATGTAATAGAATAGCTATTCTCTTTTTCTCCTAACATGGTATCAAAGAATCATAATACCTTTCGTCTCCATCATCCTACTACAAATCGGTTACCGGCTCAATGAGCACCTTTGGGCGATGTCGATCCTCTCTCACTTAAGAAAGATAGCTCAAAGCTATTATCTATGCTCTTTTGTCTCCATAGTGTTTTGCATTAGCAATCCTATATCTGATCGCAGAATCGCAAGATCTCTCTGGCACCCAAATTTGCTAACCCCTCTCTCTCTCGTCGTAGCATTGCAGGATCTCTCTCATATTGCAACACCCAGATCTACACTCTCTCTCTTCGCATCATCTTCATCCGACATCCTGATCTCATTGCAGCTTCATTCTCCATCAAAGTTGCACGTGCTTTCCAAACAATCTGAACCTCACGCCTTCCTCTTTCTCCAGCGACCCTCGGCAAACCTCTGTAACTTTCTGGCAACCTCTACCCAATCCACAAGACCTATGGTTTGACCCCTTCTGTTTGGTTCTGATTTGTGTGTTTTCATCATGTCGGAGAATAAAATGCAAACTACCATACAGTTGATTGTTAACAATACTCTTATTGGTCAAATGTCATGAAAAATTTTATGGTCGGTAAGAGACTATGGGGATGTGTTGATGGTTCATTACTGCAACTTTTTGATCCTGAAGTACAAGGGCATGCAATTACTCTTGCAAAATGGGATTTGAAAAATGCATAGATTCTTACTTGATTTGACAACTATGTAGAACCAAGTACTTGCATGAATTTTCCTAAATATAGTATATCGAGGAAAGTGGAATTATTTATGGGCCATATATCTTGAATCAAAATTAGCCAAGCAGTAAGAGCTTGAAATATCTATGTGGAGAGCCACTAAAAAGGATAAATCCGTTCAGGGATTTTACAATAAAATGACTAATTATTGGGATCAATTGGCTCTTATGGAACCTTCAAACTTGCAATTACTGATAGCTATGTCCACTATCGCGAGAAACAACTTCTTGAGCAATTTCTCACGACTCTTCGAGATTAGTTTGAGCCTCTTTGTAGGACTTTTTTGCATCGGTATCCCTTACCCTTAGTTGATGGTGCAATTTGTAAACTTATTGCTGAGGAAACTAGATTCAAAGTGTCATATGTTGCGTCTCCCGCTCAGTCTGTCTTTGCTATTCCAGTTGCTTCATCTAGACATTATTTGGCACCAATCCTACCTCTCCAGCTCCACATCTAATTCAAGTCACTGGGAAGCCTAAACCCCGCATAAATATGGATGAATGTAGTTTTGGCCATCAGAAGAGCCACTGAAAGAACGCATGCCCTAAACTTGTTCAACCTAAAGGACACAACTCTTCTCATTCGATCGCTCCGTCATCTTCTCAACCACCATAACACTTCCATCGTCCTTCAACAGCTCTTGCAATATCGACTTCTGGCAGTGCTCCATCCTCCCTCTTATGTGAGCAATATTAGCAGTTTTAGGCTTTCAAGATTGCCACCGAATGGATTCTCAACAAGCTTCTACTATGACTACCACTCACTCAGGGTTGCATGGTCTTAACGCCACAGGTATCTTACCCACAAAATGGATTTTTAATTATTGTTCTTCCCATTCATGACCCCAATTTGTCTCTTCTTAGTAACTACATTTCCCCTACTTACCCCATTAGTATTGCCACTACAAATGGATATCCTACGAATGTTGTTTCTATAAGTTCTATCTCATCCCTTTTAATGTCCATCCCCAAAGTCTTCTATGTGCATCAATTGTCTTTAAGCCTTATTTTGATAAGTCAATTGTCTGATTCGGGTTTTGATGTTTCGTTCTCTTTTTCTGGTTGTGTTGTACAGGATTGGGTATCCAAGAAGCAGATTGAGACCAGCCACAGAGGTGGTGACCCTCTACACTATGGAAGACTTGCATTTTCCTATGGAGTCCACTTCCATTGCCTTATCGTACTTTTCTTTGGATAAGAAATTCTCCTTTTTTTATCTTTGGTATTCTAGATTAGGACACTTGTCTAGTGAGAATTTGTGACACTTAGTTAAATCTGGTCTTTTTGATCCAATCTCTATTAGTGACACTTTGGTTGCAAGTTTGCTAAAATGTTTGCTTTGCCATTTAATAAAAGTACAACCTGATTCTACCTCTCATTTTCATATTGTTCAGACTGATTTGTGGGGTCCTTTCCCAATTGCAGTCAAGGGTGATTCTATGTAATAGGTTTCTTCTGTCAATTATAGTCAATAGACTTGATACACATGGGCTTATTTACTAAGTACTAACACACAAATCTAATTTTTCCAAAGTCTATCGCAATTCCCACAATATTGTGTAAACTCAGTATTCTATGTCAGTCAAAATTCTTTGGTCTAATTTGATTGAGGAATAATTTCTTTTTGAGTTTACAGACTTAGAACCGTCAATGCTTGTTGAGCTTTCTGTGTTTTCTTAGGGTAAGGCATCAATCATAAGGGTTATCGTTGTCATGACCCTGTGAACAAGAAGTTGTACGTGTATAGGCATGTTACTTTTCTAGAGTGGTGGTCAAATTTCTCCCTTCCACCCAAACTACCATTTGTTGCTAAGGAAGACTTGGTTCTTATTCACCCATACTCTATTCTTGTGCCCTCTAGGAAGCATATCTCTACTCTCAAAATATCTAATCTTCCTATTGCCTCTTTTTGCTCAATCTCCTTCTACCTTAGTTTTGTCATTTCCTTCAGTCTACTCTTGTCATCGTGCAACTCCTCCGGCTCCGTTTCCTGACTCTACAGTCCAAGAACCTGCCTCTTTGGACGCTGATCCGTCTGACCACAATTTTCCTACTCGCGATTGTCCCCCCCCCCCCGGGTAAGAATTGGCCTTACTAATGCTTGTTTCTCTTCTTCCTAGCTTTCCTTTCTCTTTTGTATCCATACTTATTTTGAACCCAGATCATAAAGAAACTTGTAATGATCCTAACTGGGTGTGCCATGAATGATGAGCTCACTACCCTTGCTAAAATCAAAACTTGAGATTTGGTACCCTGACATCAGAGCAAACTCTCATTAGTTGAAAATGGATTTACAAAATCAAAACCCATTATAATGGTTCTTTGGAGCGATATAAAGCTCACTTAATTGCTAAGAGTTTGCTCAAGATTATAGAATTGGTTACTAAGAGACCTTCGCTCCTATTGCTAAGATGAACACAATTCGCACTTTGATCTCTATGGTTGTCGTGCACCAGTGATCTCTCTTTCAATTGGATGAACGAGGCGAGGTTTAAAACCCTGCTGCGAGAGGGACACCTCACGAGCCAGGCTTCTAGAGACGAGGCCTTTTGGCGAACGAGTACTTATTTGAAGAAGTCTATATGCTCTCCCATCTGGGGCTTTCTCATACCTCTGGGCATGTTTTTCGTCTTCGTCGTGCTCTCTATGGTCTCAAACAGTTCCTCGTGCTTGGTATAAGCAGTTTCAATCTGCTACTCTACATATTGGTTTCCAACCTAGTATGCATGATTTTGTTATTTTTATTCGTCGATCTTCTACGACATTAGTTCTTCTCCCATTATATGTGGATGGCATGATTATCATTGGTTCTAATTTTGCTACCATTAGCGAGGTGAAGTCGCATCTATTTAGCGGTTTTGAGATGAAAGATTTAGATCCTCTTCATTATTTTCTGGGTATCTTTTATCCCAAACCAAGTATGCAACTCATGTTCTCCATCGTGCCAATCTCACTGACGACAAGGTTGTCGACACTCCTATTGAATTGCATGCCAAGTTTTCTACTTCCGATGGTGTTCTTCTTGATGATTTTACTAAGTATCAAGAATTGATTGGCTGTTTGGTCTATCTTACTTTGGCTCGCCCTAATATTGCTTATGCCGTCCATATTATCAGTCAATTTGTGTCTGCCCTTGTTATACCCATTGGCCTACATTGCTGTGTATTTTGTCGTATATTTGTTGTACCATCCACCCATGTTTACTGCTCTCTTCCGCTTCAAATTAGACTCTCCAAACATATGTTGACACTGATTGAGCCGATGACATCATTGATCTAAAATCCACCTCAGACTTTGTGTTTTTTTGGTGATTCTCTCATCTCTTGAAAAAGCAAGAAACAATATGTTATTGCTCGTTTCACTACTGAAGCTAAATATCGCGCTATGTCTCAATCGACTACTGAAATTGTTTAGCTCTATTGGCATTTGTCTAATATGGGTCTTTCCCTCGACTCTCACACCCCCTTTATTATGATAACAAAAATGCCATTTAGATTGCCCGTGATTTAATTTTCCATGAGCTTAAGAAGCATATCGAGATTGATTGACATTTCATTCGTCAATACCTTCAGTCCAGCACCATTGATCTACTCATCTACCTTATGCTTCGTCCTTGCTTCAGTTGGTTGATTTCTTTACAAAGACTCACACGGTTGCTCGGATTTGTTTTCTACTTAGCAAACTCACAATACTCTTATTGCCCTTGAATCGTAAGTTTGAGGAGTGGTGTGAAAGTAACATTACATATTTATTGTATATTCATCTTAAACTAGAAGGGTAGGGCATTAGGGTGATTAGGGTTAGCCTATTACAATCCGTCTCAACCTTGTATTATCTTTAATTCATTGAATGGAGTAAAATAGCTCCTCTTCTTTTCTTAATACCGCCTCCACCACCTACCCTCCGCCGCATCGCCTATTGACATCTATGAGAACCTTGAACGCCCCCTAACCCATGTTTGAAAGTGCAAGCGCGACAGTGTCTCTGGACACCATTTATTCCATGTAGCCACCACCATCGACTTCTGAAAGATATCCAACCCCTGGAATCCTCCATCACTAACATCACCTAGCTCCTCTCCATCTTTGACTCTTAAGAGTGGTGCCAACCTCTCCCTCGCCCAATTGCAATGACCACATGCTCTTGTCCTCCATTGCTTAGTAAATCTTACCAAATCTATGATAGAAAAAAGCCTAGGAAATATGCTTGTTCTTAATCTATCATCCCAGTACTTGAATGCAGATGATGAACCAAGTGCTCCGACCGCTTTCCAAGTATGAAAAGATGGGAGGTGAAAGCCTATGCATAGTGGTAAAGGCGTGCAATCGAGAAACGCAAATAGCTACATCTTCAACCCAACCTCCCTAGCCTGATATAGCAATCAAAACAAGAAAATTATCATTGAAGAAGGCATTTGTGTGCCCTGATTAAAAGGCAAAGTAAAGCCACAACGGGTGCAGAATTCCAAGGAAAGTTGATTGGGAATTGGCACATCTTCTATCTTAATCAATTCCTTGAGGAAGAAGGCAAAGGATTGCCTTTCAATTTATGGCTTGCAAAAATAGAGAATAGGGTATCTAGTTGGGTTGGAGGTTGACAGTCAGATGTCAAAGGCAGTGGGGCAAAAGGCAAGGTAAAGCCATGATGAGTACGTCATTCTAAGGGACAGGGAGTCATTGGGAGAGAGGGAGGAGGGGTCAGGAAGGAGCTGTTTTTTTGTACAGATCACTCAAGCAAGAGAGAGGGATGACAATGAAAGGTAAAATTCCACCTCAAAGAGAGAATATCAAGCTGGGGGGTTGCAATGGAGGAGTTGGGTGAAAGGAGGAGATGTTGAGATTTATGGGCAACAACGACACATTAAGTGGGTCAAACCTCGGTGCTATGACTTGACTGGTTGGAGGCAACAATATGAGAGAGAGAAAAAGATAATGGTAATTGAAGCTTACACGTTGATACCAAATTATGTAAAATGATTCGAGAGAAAGGAGGAGAACCACAAAAAAGAGCCCTAACCTTAATTCAATACATTTGTCCTGGCCTCTTACTTATAGGCCAGCAAAACCTATGAAATAAAAGGCAACCACAATAATAACATAGTTAAATATTGAAATGACTTCTAATAAGTAAGAAATCAATAACTACCAACCAAATATATTGGACAAAAAAGACTTCTTTCACGTTGGACCCTTGGGCTTCACTTGATGCTTCCAAAGTAGTTAACTGCTGTAGAAAATAAAAGTTTGTGCACAACCATTCTAAAGTTGTGCGGTAAAAGCACACTATTGATTGAAAGAAGAGGAGCAGAGGTCAATTCTCCATTCCTTCCCCACGCTCCAATAAAATGAGTCCCAAAAAAGAAAAAAAACACAATGCAACATACAGATACATAAACAAGGGGTGGATTTCAAATACTGTTTTACTACTGACCTTGGGAGCCCCAATACCTTCTTGCCTTGCTTCAATTACATTCCCATGAGAATCAATTCTTTTCTTGATAATGTCATGTTTCTGCAAGCAATCGAAAAAGTACACGTCACTTAAAGTAAGTGCACAAGTGCTAAACATGCTGTTCGTGTTATTGGTGGGGTGGAGCTTCCAACAACGTCATAGTGGAGATTATCAAAAATCATCAAACTCTTTCCTTGCCTCTATATTTCATAAGCTTTACTATCTACACCACAATTTGCTAACCTGAATTGTAGCATAGTACAAAAGGTATTAGCACCAGTAATCAAGTATGTAACATTCCAGGTGAGGAACAAAATTATCTTATGCATCTTCACTGCAGATAACAGGTCAAGATGCCACCAAGGTGAAAATCTTGATGGTCGGGAACGAGTAAATTTGAGGCCTCAACAAGAAAAGTTGCATGATGACATTAAAGTGAATTGTCGACATATATCATATATAAAATCAGTTTACAATACATACAATGTCAAGATGTCGCTCGCCGCTGATATCCATGGCATCAAGGCTGAGCATGGAACATGGAAGAGCAGGGAAAGTGACATCAAACTGCACTTTCGAAAAGAACAAACGAAATGTTATAAGCAGTCATATATTACGGAGTAAAAGTACCAATCAAATAAAATTTCAAAGGGGCAATTAAGGTGAATTAACTAGTCATGCATACCTTAACTTCAGAAATCGACAGTTTGGACGTATGTCACACTGACTCTCCAGTTCACGACAATGTATCCATGTCCAAACAACATTGATACGTTATATGTATCGGACAGGACTTTTTTGGTTGAACAAGGCAAAATTCCAGCAATGTGGACTATGGAGGAAAGGACAAGCTATAAATAAGCCCAGCCAAAGCAATAAAATAAAAGGTTGGGCTTCTAAATAATGTATTCTTTTAGCCAAAAAATTAAACCAGTTTGTCTAACTAACCCATAGAGAGGTACATATCTATACATTACATACTAAGCACGCGTACGCCACATGGCATGCTCTCCTTTTCCTGAACAAATCTCAAAAATCACACAAGACCACATCAACACCAATTTTTGTCTTCTATCTTTCTTCCTTTTTCCAATTAAAAGAAAAAATATTCAAACTTTCACCCACGTTCAAACTTTCACTCACGTACTTTCCTCCTTAATATTAAATTGCAATTTGCTAAGAAATTTCCATACTCCTGTGCATAGTACAGCTAGCAGGCTTGTATTAAATAAGCCAAATGCATCCATTTTAAGAATAGCAACTAACAATAGAAAATTAATAGCACTGTGGAATTACTAACTTTTCTATATTTGTCCATATGATAAATGGGAATGTTTAGCTTTTTAGCTTAGGAAATCTGACCACTAAAACCTAATATATGATAAATATCCTGCATCATTTCTGATAGATGATCTGATGTTTCCAGGAATTTCAGCATGATCTGGTGGTGTGAGTTTATGTTTGTTGGAGGCGTGTGGGAGGATTTTGGAGCCCCTTCATTGTTATATACGAAGCTATGCTAAACTATACCACATATTAAAATTATGTAACCGACAAAAAGCTACAAAGGAAAAAGAACACCTTATACTGCAGATATTTTTTCCCCTACATGGGCTAGGATCCAGTTTTGCTACCAAATCAGAAGTGACCTTTATTACCGATTTACATAGTTCAAATACCAAGCCCACATACAACAATATTTCAACCATAATCCGAGCTGAAGTATTAGGAGAAGAAGCAGACCATCAGATGATATTAAATTCCTCCCTATTATTACATTAGAATAGGTCAATATGATGTCATGAAAAATCTTTAAACAACAGAGTACAAGGAAAAAAAGCGAGAGATGGCAGTAATAATTTGCCTAACCCCTCTCTCCTTGTAATTCCTAACAATTCCTATGCATAACCCTATTACTAAGCCCAATGGTAGACACTTGTCGAGTCCCGCACCAGTGCCCGAGTTCTGGGTAACAATGGTTTCGACGGTTCCAATTCTGGTAGTATGTCACAAATATATCCAACTATTTTTTATATCAAAATACGAACAAACACGGGAAAAGAAAAATACAAAATATAATATTGAAAACTCACTATTTAGAATTATATGTGCCAGGATGAACCCAAACCCATGAAATGATTCAAATTTTGCAGTAGAGTCTCCAACAAACTTTGTGCAAAAAGATGACCAACCAAAGCAAAATCCATCGAATTGACATATGGTATTCAAACTCTCTATAGACAACATTTAGAAGCTTACATTGATACGTAGGGTTTCTCCTCTTGAGGTATCTACTACTAGCTTTGTCTCGGTGACAGCATGAAGATATAAACCTGCAAAGCCGAAGAAATACACAGATAAGCAATAGGGGTAAATTTCCAATAAGCAAAGGAAGCCTGCACTGTAACTATGAAGAAACAATGAAACCATGGATAAGAAAATAGCAACCAATAGCAAACTAGGAAGTAATGTAAAGGCAACCATAAAGACGAAGTAACAAGTACGTGGATGGAAGCATTTTAAGTCCATTGCAAGTCTTGGACCATGACTGATTCCATCGCACCAGGGACAAAGCCAGCAGGTGCTTTGACTCCAACACAGTTAAACAGAGGACAAGAGTTGAGGCATGATAACGGGATATAAAAGAAAGAGAGAAGTGTC
>JABCMJ010006136.1:0-14931 GCA_014822125.1 Arbutus unedo
CGGCACCGGCATTGCCTCCAATTCTTGCACCACACAACCATCCACCACCATCTCAGACTACACAGCCTACCGGACCATCCCAGCCTACCGGCCCATTCTTGTTTGCCGATCCTTCTCCGTCTTCCCCCCCCGTTGCCAGATCTGCATGTTCATCGATATCCGACTCATGAGAATCGCCGTCCACCGGTAAACTATCGTTTCTCTAATCTCTCGTGCACTTCTCACCCTCTTTCTCAGTTTATCTCTCATGATCATCTCTCTCCATCCTTACATGCTTTTACTACTACTGTTTCCTCTATTTTTGTTCCTCACAATGTTCAGGAGGCATTATCCCGGTCTGAGTAGACAACTATGAAGGATGAAACCTCTGCTCTTCATAATACGGGCACATGGGAGTCAGTTCCTCTTCCCACTGGTAAAACTCCTATTGGCTATCGTTGGGTATATACTATCACGTACCTTCCAGATGGCACTGTTGAGCATTACAAAGTCTGTCTGGTTGCCAAAGGCTACTCTCAGACCCATGGTGTTGATTATTCCGACAAGTTCTCTCCTGTTGCCAAACTTGGATATGTGCGGCTTCTTATTTCTCTTGCCGCCAATCTTGGTTGGCCATTGTTTCAACTTGATGTCAAAAACGTCTTTCTCCATGGCGATCTATCGAAGGAAGTCTATATGGAGCAACCACCTAGAGTTGTTGCTCAGGGGGAGCATCGTAAGGTATGTCGTCTCCGCAAAGCACTTTATGGACTCAAGCAGTCTCCTAGAGCGTGGTTTGGCAAGTTCAGTGAGGTCGTCTTTAGATTTGGCACGTGCCGAAGTCCGTCAAACCATGGTAGGTACATAAGCGAGCGCCACGGCCACGACCGCGGCCTCCCCCTCGACCACGACCACCAATATTATCAATATGGCCACCAGAACCACGGCATCGGCAGTGGGCGGCGGCGGCGACAGTGGGTAACAGTGAACATTGGTGACGGCTAGGGTTTGCAACAATGATGGCGGCTGGGTTTGGTTAGAATCAGTGGCTATTAGGGTTAGGATTTGATTAGGGTGTGATGAGAATTTGATTAGGGTCACTGCTTTGTGGTTGGAGGATGGCAGCTAGGGTTAGGGTTTGACCTAACCGGGCCCTGATACCATGTTAGTGGAAAAAGAGAAAAGAAGGAAATAGAAATGTCTAGGGAAAAGTTAATTAAACCCTTACACGTATTACTTTATTTATATTGAGTGGGAGAGTTACACATACATAGAATAGCCAATGTGGGACAAAACACTTCTAACAGGAGACATGGGTGAATGATCCGCTGGGAATAGATACAAAGCTCTAACATGTTGAAATTACATAACATCCGTGAGCTATTCATGCTTACCTAATGCAGAGCGGAGGAGTGAGTCGAATGATTGTATTATGTGTGGGCTTTGCGAGAATTCCTCTCTCCTTCAACTTTATACATAAATCGAAAGCAGACACCGGGGACAATGTCCTGCTGTCAAGCTCTACCGCATTAAGCAGACCTTTTCCCCGCACTTCCTTTATAACTTTAGGGAACTGCTCCTGAACCTTTATTAGCTAATCCCTAAGCTCCTGTCCCATCTGAGCAGATCTGCAGAGTAGTAAAGCAAGAAACCACATAAACAACACACAAAGAGAGAGAGAGAGAGAGAGAGAGAGAAGGGAAAAAGTCATAAAATTTATGTTATCAAACAATAAAACTGACTATGACCGATTAACATAATTCTTTACTGTAGCTCTCCAAACAGAAACATCCATGAAACTTAAGTTGGCTATTTTGGCAACTATTTAGAACTCTATCTACAGAGAGAAATTATTATTGCACAAGAGCAAGTCATTTGGACAAGAAAATTTTGAAAGCCTTCTTGTTGGATGACCATGACATTTTCCAAAATCAAAATTCTTGATCAAGGGAGGACCAATATCCACCATTTTATTGAAAAAGGTACTCGGACTCCAATATTGATTGGTTGCCTTGATTATAGGACTGAAAACTAACAGGCTCAAGAACGTGATATGGATCCATAGACTCAAAGGGAAAACATGAAAAAAAAGACCCATCTGCATGGAGCCAAACACCAGTTGATGTTTAGTATGATCTACTAACCAAAGAGGTTCAGCGTGTCTAAGTTAACATCTACTTCTCAGAATTGAAACCTGTAGGTCTGCACCTCCGCACATGAACCAAGCTGTTCACGAACTGCTTCAAGTTGGCTTTGCTAAAATGCTCATTCATGTTTGTTCATTAGTTAACAAGCCAATCTTGAACATACATCTATAGCTTGTTCTACATGAAACGAATCTGTACAACTCTCAGCTGGTCCTTTCTTGCAAACATGGGTGATGGGAATTTGAGCGATAATCATATATCCTGTATCTCTTTAAACTAGTCCTCTATTCATCTTAAATGGGCACATATAGCATAAAGTCAAAGTAATATACGTAAATGACACTGAGATGCCCCAATTCCCTCACAAGCTACAGAGTTCGTGCCTTGTGTCATTCATATGTCAAGCTCCATCCTTCAAGATCTGAGTCTTAACACTTGGCTAAGTCATGCTATTGTTTCTTCAAGCTGCTGGGGGATTTTACCTTTTCGTCTGTGTAGCATATTTGAACATAGTGCTTCATAAGACATCTTTTCCAATGGTTTTTGTATGTGTGTATGGAGGTAAAGTATTATGGCTTCTGGTTTCATCCAGTAGCGCAAACTAGCTTAATTGTTCCTCACTAGGAGGTCAAGGGTTCGACTCTTACCACAGGCAAGACCCCCTCCCTTGGGACACAGCCTCTCAAACGAACCAGACAAAAAATTCGGGCAGACCCTAACAACCCTAAGCTCAGATTGGCTCGGCTTGGTTCATTTGCAGCCCTATAAACTTGTAGTGCAATAGTTCTCCATGCATGACGATTTCAAAAAAAATCATTGTTGAGAGGAAAAATATACATACAATTGCATTGTCGCAAAAGTAGGAGACATGAACAAAGCAAGAAAGCACCCTTATCAAGAAATTGAAGTTCGTATTTTCTTCCACCACAAATGAAACACACCTTTTAAATATTGGGAATACTGAATAGACTGTAAACTCAAAACATAAAAAGACAAATGATCGTCTGGATTTAATTTCCATGACATTTGCCTTGACTGATTACCAGAGCAAAAAGTAGTCTTGCTATCCTAACAAGGGAACAAGTTTAGTACCTCTCAACCAGTCCCTCATCTCTGATCACCTCTAAGGAGGCAACCGCAACTGCACTGGCTAAAGGATTTCCCCCAAAGGTGCTGTCAATAACATTAAATCAAAAGCATGTTAGCTTCAGCAAAATGTAGCCTCCCCGTACTAACAGAAAATTTTACTCAACCTGTACTTTGACCATTTTTAACATACATCCCTTAAACTTCAAACTCAACTGAAAACATGAATGGCTTTAGCTAAATTATCAGATACATACACCCTTAAACTTCAAACTCAAATGAAAACATGAATGGCTATAGCTAAATTATTGAAAAGTCAAAATTATCCATCCAAACCCATTAAATTTAACACGACTGTCCCTCTATTTCTTAGTTTGAAATAAAAAAATAAAAAAAAGAACTTTATACACATATATATCCATTCATGCATTTTTTTTAAAATGCAAAATTTCTATCAATCCTTCAAAATCAGCTTACAGGCATCCAAATTCCCGAGAGAATTTTCAAACCCGACCCTAAAAACTACTACATTGGACCATTTGCATCACTCCAGCAGAAACCCACTACCCCAAAAAAAGTCTCTTCCCCTTCTCCTCTACCTGGCCATCATAGCCATCTCCGCCACCGCACCACCACAACTCCAGTCTGATTTTTTTACTCAAAAGCATTCCCAGTAACAGAAATCAGTCAGGAACATAATCAAGAAGACCATCTCTAGAAAGCCCAATATGGGGCTTTGGATATGCGATTGCAATTTCTTGATTGTTTCGTTAATGTTAATATCATACCCTTCTAATTTTCTTGTTTATTGTTCTTATTTAAAATTGAAGACAAGGTGTTTGATGATTTGATTGACTGAGAATATATAGGGTTGTGATGCTTTAGTATTGCCATGGGAGATACGCCAAACATTTTGGAGGAAAATTATTCAAGAATTGTTTCCTTGTGCAGATATCTTAGTCATGGCTGCTAGGATTTCAATGTTTGAGGGTAATGGAGTTGTGATTACAAGGATTTTGGTGTTGGGCCCAGTTTGTGCCTCATTTACCAGTGATGCTAGCATTTGATGAAAATATTATCAGCCTTCGATAAGTAGTATTAACTACAAATCCCTTGTTTCTTCTCTTTCGGTCTGTATTTATATGCACACTATGGAGTCTCGAATCCGAATTAGACTTCCCAATTGCAAATGAAAAACCCTCTCGCTAATCTTGCAAAACACTCAACACTAAATTAGTGCTGACAGAGTCGGATTTCCGACGGGCACTCTGACGATTAAGTTAGCTTTTTAGTGAGAGCGAAAGCAACTTGAAAGTAAGAGCTAGTGTGAGTATATGCGCGTGTACCTGAAGTAAAAGTGCCCTTGGAGTATTTATAGAATAAGAACCCAACTGTCTGCCGAAGACTTCGGCCAAAAATGTAGAGCTGTGGTCTTGGAATCACGGTGGTCATGCCACGTGCCCCACTTCCGTGCAAATCGGATGGACACGTCTGCATGTCCCATAATTATCTTCCCCATGTTCCTTCGTCCAACTGCCAGGATGTAGAGGGCGCGCTTCTTTCGTGGTGATGCCGAACGTCGCATCGCCAAGGATCGAGAGTGACCGAAGACAAGCACCAACCGTGGACCATTCAGCCTATAACCCGAGAATAAGTAATGTGGTCTTTGGGCCTAACTGGACTCGACTTAGCACAGATGGGCCGAGGATGATCGCGGGCCAAAGGCCCACTGTTGTGTATTTCGGACTACTATAATAGCCCCTCAACTCCTTCATATCAAAGCTGGTGATAAGGAGGGGTTGATTTTCCAAGGGCCGGAGCCAAACATTATTGATACCAAAGGGTGACCCATGACGTTCCATACGAAACGTCAGCCGCGGAGATGCTGCCACGTGTCGTCTGATCCAACAGTTGAAGACGAAACGCTTCGTTTCCCACATGCGACGCTTCGTTTCCCACATGCGATGCCTCCATGTCCGTGCATTCCGTTTTTCGATAAGCAAACCCCAATATAAATGGGGCGTCCCTATAAAGGAGAACGTTCATTTAGGCTTGTTCTCTTCCCAGTGCTCTCCTAATTTTTTGGTTCACGGCCTTGGTGATTCGACTCAACGTTCCTCAGCAACCCTTTGTCGCTTTTAAGTTCCAGGTAAGATTTCTTTGTCGTTTTCATTGTTTTTGACCATGTATGCGAGTTTTCCCTTCGTTTGCAAGGTTTCTAACATTTGTCTAGTTCGATATCGTCCTATGGGGTTGTACATCAATCCTAGCATTTGGCCGAGCGTCACAACTCTTGGCCAGAGACTGCTTATTTTGATCGAGTATTCCTTAACCCGCCACCGAGCGTCCTGCATTAATATCCATTCAACACCTGTACCCTTTTGTGAACTTTGTCTGGTGCCTCTGCTTGACTTGTGGTCGAGGGCTTCACCCTTGTCCGATCGTCGTGCCTTGGTGATTTTTTAACACTCGTGCATTTCTTAATAGGATATCTGAGCCCGAAGTGGATTTAGCCCAGGTGCTGTCCTCTGATGCCGAAGAGCCCAGGCTGGGTGGCTTTGAGGGGTTACCGGACGTTGAGGTGATACCGAAGGCGTCGGTATCTTACTCGGGCAAGAATCGATATACACGCTTCTTCAACGACCCCTAAAGCTTAGCCAACTTTCGCCAGACATACAGCATTCCTGACAACGTGTCCGTAGACCTAGTTCGAACGGGTGACAACCTCGTATCCAACGAGTTTCAGATCATTTTGCCATTGATGGCTATTATCGAGGGAGGGGTGCGTTTCTCCTTCCATCATTTTCTTTGACAAGTGTTGAATACTCTTCAGCTGACTCCCTCTCAAGTCACGATAAACTTTTATAGTACGGTTATGGGGATCATCGAGCTGAAAGAGAGGTACCACCTAGCCTTCAAGATTGAGGACCTGTTCGGCCTCTACTTCGTGAGTCAGAATAAGGTGGCGAGGAGCAAGTATCTTAGTTGCCGAACCGGACGAAGAAGACTGATCAGGGGACTGCCGGACTCGGTCAAATATGCGAACGACTTCATTGTCGTCGGGGGGGGAGTTCGAATTTGCCCTCGGCGAATATCGCTTCCACCCGTGCTCGGTCTTTTGCTTTCATTTCATAAATAATTTTGTCGTTTGTCGCAGGGAGGAAGGTTGTAGACCGTTTGAAGAACCGGGCGTCAGAGGCACGAATTGACCAAGCACTAGATCGAAGGAGACACAAAGATTACACGGTGCTACTCAAATACGTTGATTCGTACAAATTGAAGTTCAAGTCTCGAGGAGATTCCAGCAATAGCGAAAGTGCCAAACGCAAAGAAGCTTCCTATAACCCTAAGGTCGCTGCTGACTACCGAGCCCCAATGCCAGTTGACCCAATAGACATGTCGCACGCCAGCCCTCCGCTCAACGTTATACGAGAGCTGAGAGAAGAATCCATGCCAGAGGCGGTCATCCCTGTGTCTTCAGGTACCAGGTCCACAGATTTTTCTTCTGGTTATAGCCCCTCGGTCAGTGTCAATGATCAAGAGTTGAGAGTCATATTTGCAGAAATTGATCAGATGTCGGGAAGAGCGCACGACGAAGTAACGCTCAAGCTAACGGCAAGCATTACCCCAGCACAACCGAGTGCAAGTCAAACTGACTCCCAGCGAAAGAGGAAGAGCGTGCAGGTGGGGGATACAGCCTCAAAGAAGCCCAAAGGGGCAAAGGGGGACGCTCGGACTTTGGCCATGGGTGCCACTCAGATGGAAAGATGCCCGAGCTCCTTCGCCGAAGACGACCCCAACCACCGTTGATGCTGGCGTCATCGCCTGAGAAGTTCGTGCCACAATGCCTTCTCTCTGGCCAACTGTTGAACGTTGAGGATACAATTGATGCTGATCCGCACGTTGTGCTGTCTTTGGCCGAGGGGATGGTACTCCCAAAAGATGCTAAAGGCCTGCCGAAGGATCTCGAAGGGCCGTTTCTCGAAATGGCCCGTCACATGGTGAAGATACGGCTCATCACTTTGCCCTTGTCGATTACCTGCATATATCCAATCATTTTCTGAAACTTTTTCATTTGTAATGCAGGCGAGTCAGCACTTGGGCCCTGTGAGAACGGGCCTTCTGCGGAAGGCTACCCAGATACAGTGCCTGTGGGTGCTCCATGAGCAAGAGGTGGAGGCCAAGAATAGGATGTGCGAAGAAAGGAATTCTGCCAGAGCCGCCACTATGGAAGCCGAGGATAAAGCCTAGGCTTTAACGCTTGCCCTCGAGGCCAAGGATAAAGAGATGGCTCAGAAGATGGATGAGGCAGATTCGAAAGGGTATGACGACGGGTATGCCGAGGCTCAGGGGAAATACCTTAATCAAATGGAGAGAATCAACGCATAGCTAGCTAGGCTTCTTGAGAATGCTTTCAAGGATGGCTGGCTCCGAGTGCTCAAAGAGGCCCAAGTGCTGAAGGGTCTACTTCATACGAGAAAATCCCTGCGCTCCAAGCGCCAACCGCTCCGGCTAAGCCTTCAAATGCTCCCCCTGCTGTGCCATTGACCCCAGCTGAGGATCTCCCTTATGTGGCCGATGTTGCCGAGGACCAAAATCTGTCTACTGTAAAAGTAGTTAACCCATTGGCTCATGTATGAGCTCGGGCTATGTAATAACTAGTAGAATTTCATCAAACTATGGTCGGTTGGAACCGACGTTTATCTGTTGTTCCTTTTTTTAATCATCAAAACTATTGTCGACTGGCGCCTAGGTCCCATACTTAGTTTTTGTTGTTTTGTTTTGGAAATGGCGAGTGCCAATTTGTTTCAATGATCATCGGCCTCGGCGATTCTTGTTGTCTGAATGGTATTAATTTATCTCATACTTGATCATCGGTTCATACCGACTTATGTTTATCAGAGTGGTCGTCGGCCATTGCCTATTGCTTTAATTTGTGAATGTTTTATTTTGTACCGAGCGAATGTCTGAGGCCCCATCTTCTTGTTGGCAAGTGGTTCCCTATTACCCCCCTCAGTCACAGCCAAGCCTTGAGTTAGCGGTTGGGCTGTGACTTAGTATTGTAGGCCGTAGCGTATGGGGTCTTAAGGGTACGTGAGTGAAGAACCTTAAGGAACCGTTAGTGGTCGGTATCATACCGAGCATAAATGCTTGGAGAAATTTTAAAGAAATTTCACATCTAGGTGACCAGGCTTAGGCAGGTGTTAGTGATTGGCGATTCCATCGAGCATTAATACTTGGAGAAACTTAAAAAATTTCATATGTAGGTCACTAGACTTAGGCTGGTGTCGATGATCGGCAATTCCACCGAGTATAAGATGAGAGAAATGGAGATAGAAGGGGAGAATTGAATTCAATAAGTGAAATGTCGAAAATAATAGAGGGCTCGAGACCGTACATTGAACATGAAAATAGAAGTTAATGGAAGGCCTTTGGCCGCACAATCTCAAACAGAAAAGAAAAAATTTAAAGGAAGGCCCTTAGCTACAGAATCTAGTGGTAATATTTCCTGAGATTTTGGGCATTCCATGGCCGAGGAACAGGGGTGTCGTCCAGGTCTTCTAATTTATAGGAGTTGATACCAGCTATCTTGATCACTCAGTAGAGACTCTCCCAATTAGGGCCGAGCTTGTTTGTTTGTTGGGCTCCAATCCACCTTTCTGAGAACTAAGTCTTGGACTTGAATGGTCTGGACCGAACCTTATTGTTGTAGTCTTTGGATATTTCTTGTTGGTAAGCCGCAATGTGAATTCGACCGGAATCTCTTTGTTCTTCAACCAAGTCCAAAGTAATTGAAATCGACTGGTCGTTGGTGTCCGGCTCAAAGTCTTCGGTTTGCATGGTTGGGAGGCCAGATTCTAGGGGAATAATTGCTTTCACGCCGAAGGCAAGCGAAAAGGGCATTCGGCCAGTGGAACGGCAGGGTGTTATTCGGTAGGCCCATAAGACGCTATAGAGTTCTTCAACCCATCTGCCCTTGGCCACTAACAGCCATTTCGTGATACCACCGAGCACGATTTTATTGGAAGCTTCCGCTTCTCCGTTGCTCTGGGAGTAGGAGGGAGTTGAATTGAAGAATCGAATCCTGTGTTCAGCGCAGAAGTTCAATAGTTCTCCTACGAACTGAGTTCCATTATTAGAGATGAAAGCGTAGAGGATACCAAACCTTGAAATGATATTGCGCCAAACAAACCGTTTGACATCTCTGTCTTCAATTGTGACTAAAGGCTCGACCTCCACCTATTTCGTGAAGTAGTCTGTGGCCGTGATTAGGAACTTGAAGCCTCCGGGTGCCACTGGGAATTTCCCTACAATGTCCAGCCCCTATTGTGCAAATGGCCAACAGCTAGATAGGGGGTTAAGTTGTCCAGCTGGCTGATGGAGAAGTAGGGAGAACCATTGACACTGGTCAAACTTCCTAACAATTAGATCGGCGTCCTTTTTCATGTTTGGCCACCAATAACCTTGAGTGAGTGCTCAGTGTACTAGTGAGCCTCCTCCTGAATGATAACCACAATTACCAGAATGCAACTCCTGGAGTACGGCGCTAGTCTGATCTGGGTGCACACACAAGAGGCAAGGTCTGGAGTAAGACCTTCGGTAGAGTTGTTGTCCAGGACCTAGCCAGAATTGTGCCACCTTGTGTACCACTTTGTGTGGGTTCCATAAAAAGAGGGCGCTTTAACTGAGTTGCCTTACGGTCTTCTGGTCGGACTTCGTCTTTTAGGTAAGCCACGATTGGGTCCATCCAGCTAGGACTGAGGGAACTAACAAGAACCAGTTTCTGGTCAACATCTGGTGGGGCCTCTATGCTCAAATCTGAAAGAATGACCACTGTCACAGTTCGTTGCTCCCAGTGCTCAATGCCGAAGCTACCAGCGCGTGGGCATTGTGTTCGCGTGCCACCTCATCAAGACTGAACCGTTTGAATTGGGTGGCTAACTGCTTGGCTACCTCAACATACCGGACCATCCGATCATCCCGCACGTTGAATTCTCCAGACATGTGGTTGACCACCAACTATGAGTTACTATATGTTGCTAATCGTTCGGCCCATAGACCGGCAGCAAATCTGAGACCAGCCAAAAAAGCCTCATACTCGGCCTCATTGTTAGAAGCCGGGAAGTTGATTCTGAGGGCCTTCTCGTGGAGAATGCCTTCAGGGAAAATAAGAACGACGCCGGCACCTGCTCCATGGTTGTTTGAGGCACCATCGACATATACTCTCCATGGAGAAGCTTCCAAGGCGCACTGTCTTCCGGATCCGTGTTCGGCTTCTAAGGTTGGCCACTGGTGCTGGGCGCGAATTCTGCGATGAAGTTAGCAAGGACCTGCCCTTTGATCGCCGTCCTCGTCTGGTATTGGATATCGAAGTTGGCCAACTCGACTGCCCACTTCGAAATCCTGTTAGAGAGGTCGGCCTGGCGGAGTAGTGCCTTGAGCGGATGCTCAGTCAATACGGTGATGGGATAAGCTTGGAAATACGGTGCCAATTTTCTAGAGGCAGAGATAAGTGCCAAGGCGAGCTTCTCCAAAGGCAAGTATCTAGTCTCACCACCGACCAATGTCTTGCAGGTATAGTAGATGGGAAGGTGCACTCGGTCTTCCTAGTGCACAAAAACTGAACTAACCACATGTTAAAAAATTGACAGATAGATGAAGAGAGGCTCCTTCTCTCTTGGAGTAGTGAGCAGTGGTGCCGACGATAAGTAGGCTTTGAGGTTTTGCAATGCTCGGTCACACTTTGGGTTCCAATTGAAGCTCCTTCGGCTACATTTCTTGAGGAGCTCAAAGAAGGGTCGGCATTTCTCAGACAATCGGCTAATGAATCTTTTAAGTGCTGCTGCCATTACTATCGGCTTCTGAACCCCTTTAATAGTATAGGAAGCCTCCAACTGGTTGATAACGTTGATCTGGCTAGGATCAGCCTCGATACCCTTTCTCGTGACAAGGTAGCCCACAAATTTCTCTGAGCCAATGCTGAAGGCGTATTTCTCGGCATTCAGGCGAAGCTTGTATTTCTTCAGGATATCAAAGACCTCTTGAAGGTGCGCTAGGTGGTCGGCCTCATGCCTACTCTTGACAACCATGTCGTCAATATAAGCTTCCATCGTGTCACCAATCTGTTCCCCAAATGTTTTGGTGACTATGCGTTGATAGGTAGCCCCTGCGTTCTTGAGGCCGAAGGATATCACCCTGTAACAGAACACCTTCGGGGGCTGATGAAAGCAGTTTTTTCTCTGTTCGGCTTATGCATGGCGATCTGGTGATAGCCTCAGTAGGCATCCATGAAGCTAAACTGAGCATGCCCAACTGTAGCATCCACCAATCGGTCTATCCTCGGCACAAGAAATCAATCTTTGGGGCATGCATCGTTGAGGTTTGTGTAGTCTACACAGACGTGCCATATTCTGTTCTTCTTCTTCACGACCACCGTGTTGGCAATCAGGTTGGATACTGAACCTCTTGTATCGCCCCAACCTCCAGTAGGCGGTTGACCTCTTCAATTACGACGTCGGTGTGGGTTACAGCCGATCGTCGTGGTTTTTGAATCACCACTCGGTGAGAGGAATCGACGTTGAGTGTGTGGCAAATGAATTTGGAGTTGACCCCCGACATCTCGTATGGCGTCCATGCGAACACCTCCCAATTCCACCGGAGGAAGGTAGTCATTGCTTCCCTTTCGGCAGGTGATAAAGTTGATCCCAATACAAAAGTTCTGTCAGTGTTTGAGTCGTCAGCTGGCACTGGAACCAAGTCTTCGACGGCTTTCTCTGTGCCAACGTCCTCGAGTACAGGAGCGTCCAGCACTTCTACCCATTGAACTTGCTCCGGGAAAACCTTACTCTTGATTGCCGCCACGTAGCACTTTTTGGCAGCCGTTTGATTGCCTAGAATTTCTTCCTACCCTCAGGTCTCCATAAAGCGGAGGACTTGGTGGTAAGTGGAGGCTACATCCCAGCTTGTACAACAATGGCGTTGTAAGGGCTTGGCACGTCCACCACCACGAACTCGAATTCCACAGTTCTAAAGCTGGTGCGGGTGGGAAGTTTAATTTTGCCCAGCAGCCATACGAGAGCGGAGTTGAAGCCTACCAGTGGAACCTCAATGGGTTCGAGGTCAGCTTCCTTCAAGTGGAATGCCTTGAACAGGGAATAGTACATGATCTCGGCCGAACTCCCTTGGTTCACCAGAATTCGGCGGACCAGTGAGGTGCCGAGGGTGAGCAAAACAACCAAGGCGTCATTGTGTGGCATCTGGATACGTTTCAGATCTCGGCCAGAGAAAGAAAGGCTGCCCTTGGACAGGTTATCTGGATGCAAGCATTTGGCGCCTAAGCTTACCGTCATAACCTATTTTCCAGAGGCTACCCATTTGATTTCAGCTCGAAGGCTCTCTTCTGCAGCTGCATCCACCATTTTGTCGATCATCCTAACCTCGGCACTGTTTTCTTTCTCAGGCTCAAGCTGAGGTCTGGCTTGTGTCTTCTCTTCACCTATGTATTCCTTGAGGTGGCCTTTGGATACCAACCTCTCAAGGAAATCCCTCTATGCGAGGCACCTGGTAGTTAGGTGTCCTTTCTCCCTGTGGTAGGAGCATCGGTAGGGAAAGTTAGGAGTCTTCCGTAGATCCCCGAGTGGCCTCCTCGGCCACTCAAAGTACGGTTCATTCTGGATCTTCTTAAGGATTTCATACATCGGGACTTTAAAGATGGTCTTCACGGCAGAAAAGTCATGGGGCTGAGGGCCTCTTCTGACCGGAGGTTACCATGTTAACACTGCGACGACCTCCGTTGTTGTTCATGTTTCTATTCTCATCTCCCTGATGGGGATGGTTTTGTTCAGCCTGTCGCCGTTCACTTCAAGCTTCCTCCAGTCGACAGTGATTGTCAATTCGGCCCATGAGGTCGTCCATGTCAATAGGATTGGACAACATCAGATCCTCGAACAATCGGCTCCGGTGATCCAAACCGAGCTTGAACGAGGTTACAGGCCAGATCACAACCTTGTATCTTGTTGAAGAGCTCCCAATATCGGCCTGCATATTGTCTGAGAGACTCATTGGCGGACTTCCTTAGAGCGAGAAGTGAGTCGACCCTCTACTACTGGTAACAAACCGAGCCAGAAAGGCAAGAGAGAGATCTTTGAAAGAAGGGATGGATCTTTTCGGCAGTCTGTCAAACCAGAGGAGGCCGAGCTCTCCCAAGCTAGAAGGGAAGATCCTACACATGAGAGCATCATCGAAGCTGTAGAGAGACATCATCTACCTAAAATGCATCAAGTGCAGGTAAGCGTCCATCTTTGGGTCATACTTGGTAAACTGATTGAAACCACGTGGAGGGCGGACCCCATCGACTTCTCTAGCAAAGGGGGAGGAAACAAACTGGTCATGTTTGATGTCGCACTGTGACTAGGCTTTCTATACCTCTTGCTCTGCCAAACCCCTATGCATAGCAGCGAGCTAAGGCCTAAAATCTCCTCCTCTGTGGTACCGAGGAGAATGTTTCCGATCATTACAACGCCGAGGGGAACGGTCCCTTCACCCACCATATCTTCTGTCTAGCTGAGTTTCATGGGTAGGGGTAACATCTGAGGTAGTGTTCGGCAAGGAGTACGAGTGAGTACTGCCAATGGACTGAGCTCCCAACCGTCTATAAACTAATACCCGCTGAGTGTGATGCTCGTCACCAGAGCAACGTTCGGGAGGAGGAGAGCAGACTATTGGCCCAGTGCCCCCTCATACTGCTCGGCTTCGGTATTGCCTCCTAAGCGCTCCAGAGCTGGGCGCTACTGGTGTTCCCTTCGCTCAAGCGAGTGTGTTTGGTGGCGCCTACGATGCAGGGCTTGAGAAGCTTTGCCATTCTGATGGGACTGATTACAACCTTGAGCTATGCAACCTCCTCCCTAACCAGTTGGAAGAGCTAGTCCTTTTCGGCCAACCGAGCCTCCAGGCGTTCGATGTATGCTTGGTCTTTGAGCTCAACATGGATTTCTACAGGCGGAGGTGGAAGGGTCGGCAAGGATGCAAGGTCAATCCCAATGGCTCCCATGGCTGCTTTCCCAGACCGGACAGATTCGATCTCGTCGTTCCTCTGAGTCAAAGTTTTCACCATGAGGCTGATTTTGAAAAAGGTTTGATAAAAGTGAGAATGAGGGTTTGAGATGGGAAGTCGAGTAGATCTCCTACTGTGATCGCCAAATTGTGGAGTCTTGAATCCGAATTAGACTTCCCAATTGCAAATGGCAAACCCTCTTTCTAATCCTGCAAAACACTCAACACTAAATCAGTGACGACCGGGGTTGGATTTTCGGCTAGCATTCCAACGATCAAGTTAGCTTTTTAGTGAGAGCGAAAGAAACTTGAAAGTAAGAGCTAGTGTGAGTATATGCGCGTGTACCTGAAGTAGGAGTGCCCTTGGAGTATTTATAGAGCAAGAACCCAACTGTCTGCCGAAGACTTCGACCAAAAATGTAGCGCTGTGGTCCAGGAATCACGGTGGTCATGCCATGTGCCCTACTTCCGTTCCAATCGGACGGACACGTCTACATGTCCCGTAAATATCTTCCCCGTGTTCCTTCGTGCAACTGCCAGGACACAGAGGGCGCACTTCTTTCGTTGTGATGCCGAATGATCGACCGGCAAAAGTGTCGCTGATGCGCCGGCCAAATCGATATTTTAATTTTATTTAAAACTGATCTTTGCCTCAAGATATAGAAAA
>JABCMJ010006138.1:0-31484 GCA_014822125.1 Arbutus unedo
GTTCTAAACCATGTTAGCATTTAAAAATTGTCCAAAAAAATATAAATAGAATAACACTAGTTTTTTAAAATTGTAAACAAAATAAACATGTAAGAAGTTTATAGAATACAATTACATTGAGAATGAAAGAGTTTTTGATTTTGAGGTGACCTTTTTAAGAGAGTGGAAGAGTTGCAAAAGTTGTGATCTCATATATATATACACACATACAAATATAATTGGACCGGTTAGGTTCAAACCACGGTTTGTAATTATAAAATTATAGACTGAACTATAATATCCAGTTCTCAATTTTTTAAAATCATAACCAATCCACTAAACCGCAAAATCAATCTAAAAAAAGCAGTTTGGTTCAGTTGATCCGATTTAATGATTTTTTCGATTTTTTTATACACCCTTAGATAGATGAAGAAAATTTTATGTAAATTATCCAAAAAAAAAAAAAAAAAGCCAAAACCATATCAGGGTTGGCCAGAATTGGTCCAGTAGCAATGAGTTGGCTGACGATTTCAGGCATTAGAAGACTGGATCCAACTCTTGATCTCATTTCTCAACCCTAGACATTTCTAGATTTCAGCCAAAGGGAAAAGAATATACCCAGAACTCTGGGCGACTTTTAAATCCACATTGATGAGCCTAACAAATTACAAAGAAAAACTTGTGGTATACGCACAACTTTTGGGGAAGACAAATTAATCGTAAGATAAAATTTTGTTGAAAAAATTAAACACAGGCAACGAGGATCTGATATTTTTTTAACCTTTTCTATGATCGAAGACATCCCAGATGTTGAGCCTCTTACTATTGGAAATCACAATAAACAACATAAAATTAAAATTCACTATTGACGTCTTCTCCTTCACCCATCTGATATGAAGACATATCCCAGTTGTTCTGTTATATAGATAATCATGTTTTATTCTCCTTTGGTTCTTTAACTTGTAATATATTTGTCTCCGTAAATCAACTCGATAATTACGTCACGTTCGATGAAAGAAAAATGTCGCCTAGCACTGAGTTGGAAGGTTAAATGTGAAAAGAGTGCAATATACAAATGATGAAGTAGGAAAAGGGTCAGTTCCACGTTGTGCTTTTTTTAAAAAAAAAAAAAAAAAGTGGACAACGTTAATTCCTCGTCGGCTTGTTGAAATTGTTAATAATACCCTAGTTGAAGGAGTCAATTAAGAGTTATAAAGCTTTAAGGGACCCATAGAGAATTAAGTAATAGTCAAAGGTTGAAAAAGTGACGACTTTGGTGGTCATTGCCTTTAATCCTTAACTAGTGGAGGTATGCGTACTTCCTTTTGACCAAAATTAAATTAAGTGCGAACCAAATTATTCTTTATTAACGATAATAATATAAAATACTTTCAGTGTATTCCGTGCCATATTTTCTAGACTTTGTTTTAATATCGGTCCATATTTATATTCGATATTTTATCATAATTTTTTACTTTTAAGTTTTTTTTATATCAAGACAAATTGTTATTAAAAAAAAAATCATGCGAACTTGTTAATATATCAAAGATATATTTAAAAAGACAATAATAATAATATCAAAAAGGTAAGGCGAAGGGGTTAAATTTTTGTTAAAGATAGAGTATTATTTGATGTCTATATAATTTTTATCAAAATGTTTGAAATTTGTTTAAACATTTGTTTGGACAGTACTATCAAAAAGATTAAAAATAAAGATTAAAATTAAAAAATATTCAGATAAGATACCCTAAAAAGACTAAAAATAGAGAAAAATTATATTTAAATTTCTTTTTCTATTCTTAATGAATTTTTAAGACTTTAAATCATAATTTTTACTTTTTAAATTATTTCCGTCAAAACAATTAACAATTAGACATGAATCTAATAAATAATAATAATAACTAGTGATGATAATATTTAATAATTTAGACCAAACTCACCATAAGTTGTTTTATATAAAAAATGAAGGACATACAACTTAAATAGATAATATTTTAAATTTCTCAATATTAATTATTAAAGATATTACGGAGTTCGATAAAATAGTGCTCTTGTTTACGTGAGTGTTGGTGAGATGCTGGTGACAATGGCCTACTTGAGAAAGGTGGTTCATTGTTCGGCTAACCTGAGAAAAGCAGATAATTAGTTGAGATAAGGTAAAATTCGAGTATTTCGGGATATATTCTAATCAGATAAAGATGAGAAGTCTTAAGTCAATTCAACTTAGAATGAGAAATTTAAGATCGAATAAAACTCTAATGGTAGAAAATACGTCCCCGATTTATCTTATTAGTAGTAAGTTGGAAAACACTTCTAATCTGTTTCTAATGGGGAATTAGAATTTGAATAGAACATAAATTGATTAAATAACAAAAGTCGATAAAACGTACATGCTATTACACAATTCATAACTATTGCATAAAAATTTAAAACCCTATTATTAACTTAGCTATCGAAATATCTTCCCACCACAATTACAAAGATCCTTTGATGGTTTAACTGTTTTGTAAGAATCAAGAGAGAAAAAAAAAATTCATAAAATATTCAATTGCTCTCATAGTCGAGACAATGTCTTTCATAATTCTAAAAGTTTTACCCTCTAACAAATTTTTTTTTTTTTGGGCATAATGGTAGCAAAGTGTCCAATCGAAACTCAGTAGAATCACATCACTTAGACTTTGTGTTGTGTCATATGGTCAGCTTGGCACCAAAGCTAAATGATTACTGGAGTAACTTTCTAGGTTGAATTTGACCTAATTTTATTGTTTAATTATTTTTTTATTATGTAAAATATTTTTATAAGTTATTTAAATTATTAGTTTGTGTTTATGAGAAATTTTAGAAAAATTATAAATAATAAATTAAATTTAAAAAAATAAGAAAATATAAAAATAATTATTTTTTTTTGCTTATTGGTCACTTCATCGAGATATGCCAATAATCTGCAAAAATTTAAAGTAAAAACAACACATGCAAAAAATTAAATACAGACAAAATAATTGAATTTTTCCTTAAACTGTATGTTTACGTGACTTTCTAGTTTTGAAAACAAATACATATTTGACTGTCTTATTTTAATTTTTTATGTGAAAAATTAATTGGATTTTTATAGTTTGATGTTAAAAAATTTATGCACAAAAATGTAATATTGGTCTTTTTCTCTAAAAGATGTATGTTAGATTTTTCTTTTTTTAAAAAATTAATAAGGAGGAGACTTCTTTGCAATGCTCAAGCATGTGGAGCCTGCCTCAACCTAAAACCATCAAACGGTACAATTTATAGACTTTAATTAGAACATTAAATATAAAAAACAATAACGTTACTTAAATATATTAATTAATACCTATTTACAACACGTTTATTTATATAAAATGAGTTTGATGTACTGCGTTTAATTTTTTTTTTTTATGATAAATGCATTTCGCACAGAAACTTATCAAATATTCGGTCAATATAAATTTTGAAATATAACTGATGTTTTCTATGAAAGTGAGAATATAAACAGTACAGATATGATTATTAAAATGGGCTCATAATAGAAGTAATTATTCAATGGCTTTGAAATACACTATTCCTTAGGGGTGAAAACGGTCGGTTTGATTCAACTTGGCCAAAAAACTCGGACCAAACAGGTAATTTTGATTTGAATCGTTGTAAATCAAAACTGAATCGAACTATTTTTGTTTAGTTTGGTTCAATTTTTTCGATTTCGATTTAGTTTTAATTCGGTTTTGATTTGTTGAGCTTGAGTCAAAATTTTAAAAAATTCTAAAAAATTAAGAGGCTTATGTCAAATGGACTAAACTCAGATTAATTTTTATTTTAAAATCGATTTTTGATTTGATTCGACCTAAGCCCAAATTAAATAAATTTTAAAAAAATTAAAATCTAATAAAATTGATGCACAAAATTATACATCTTAGTAAAATTAAAGTCCAGTAAAAAATTAAAATTAAAAAAATAATAATCTGAGACTTAAAAAAATATAAGTAAATTAAGTTTTTTATTTTTAGAGTTTAGCATAATACCCGATTTGGTCCAATTCAATTTGATTTATAAATAATTAAAATAAAAAATTAAACCGAGTTTTGTTTAAAAAATCTTAAATCGAAATGGACCGGACCGCTTAGCTTTGAAAAAAATACTCCATCACGATTATTTTCGCGCGGGGCCCAATCAATCACATATGTTCCACGATTCCACCACGTGGCAACAAGTGGAACCCATCGCTCTACTTGTGCGGCGTCGAGCAGAAGCCCAGGATGGATCCCACGCGCATTCACCATTCCTTCCTTCGTCTTCACGAGACTGCCGTGTGTACCTCTCTCTCTCGTACAGAATCTCTCTCTAAAAGCAAAGCACAGCTGCAGAACTATACTCCTCGAGAGGAATTCCCCCTCCCTCCCTCTCTATTATATACATGCATGTATATCTATACCACTGTATAAACTATACACGTGAATAGATGTCAAGTAAGCTCCATTTTCTCCCTCTTTGTTTTCCGTCCGAATTAAACTACAATTGGTCTCTCGCATTTCTAGGGGCTTCCCAGATCCGAAAATCGCTCGCAATCTCTCTCCCTCTCTATTCTCTATAGAGTTTCTCTATCCGGATACCTTCTTGAATCTCCCATCTTGATTTTCGAAATTCTGTTGGTGCATCATCCTCGGGTGTCCGTCGCTGCGCATTGCTGGATTCCAACTCAATCAAAGACTTGAGCCGATTGGGTGTACAAAATTTCGGAACCCTAATTCATGCCTCATTTTTGAACCTCTCATTCCAGTTCCAGTTCCAGTTCCAGTTCCAGTTCCTGGTTTGGTTTGGCTCTCCTTTAACCCACTTTTCGATTACAATTCCGTTGTTTGTGGTTTGCATTCGCGATTTTTGTATCAATGTGAATTTTTATCGAACGAATTGGATCTTGGTTGCTTATAGAATGGTGTTTTGTTTGCACGCTGCTGGGAATTTTGTACGTGGAGTAGGATTTTGCTTTGGATAGATCCGAGATTTGAACTTTGGGATTGCGAATTGGTTTGGTTTGGGGATGTCAATACCTACAATTATCACGATCATCAAACCGGTTGTAGTACGCCTCCCTAAATCTCTCGCTTGGTCCGTGCTCATGTGCGTTTGATTTTAATCTTTTACTCTGAGGATTGAAGCTGGAGATCTGGGAAAAATTTCGACTGGGTCAAGTATTGTTTCTTCAAGCGATAACCCATTCGAAAACTGCGTATTGAGGTGCTGTTGTTGTGTAGTTTACATTCGAATCTCTGATGCACAGAACTCATACATGTACAGTGCACATTGATCATTTTGGGAATCACTTGATTAACTTGATCATTGGGCATTTTCAGGGCAAATGTGATTTGAATCCCAGCCTTTAAATCGCATGAGTTGCAGCCAATTAATAAGGGTTTTGTGTCGGGAGTCAGGGAGCGTGAATTTGGTGCACTATGGGCTGCATTTACTCAAAAGGAGGTCCTGCTGTTGATAACAATGTGAGGGAGAGAGAATCCAAGAAATCTACAAAGAGGTTTGTGGCTTCCACTAGAAGAGATGAAGTTATAGTTGAGATTGATAACGGGGGTAATGAAGCAACTGCAAGGCTTATATCAACAGAGGTCACTTTGGAGAATGTTTCCACTCCAACTGTGTGGGATGAGGGGGGCAAGAAGAAGGCCTTGGTTGTTGACAAACTCCATTTGCAAAAACGTGCGACAATGGATGCTGGGGTGAGTGGTGGACCCCACCAGATATCACGGGTCTTTAGCACTAGTGGCGGAGTTGATGCAGCACAAGTTTCTGCAGGATGGCCTTCTTGGCTGACTGCAGTGGCTGGGGAAGCTATCAAAGGGTGGGTTCCTCGAAAGGCAGACTCGTTCGAGAAATTGGACAAGGTCTATTTAAGTTTCACAACTTTTTATTCTCTCCCATTAACTACTGCATAGATTGCACTTTGTTTCACATATGAATGCACACTTGGTAAATTTTATGTTCTAGTATTTCCATTTACCCCTCAGGAAATTACTCTTCTTGTTCCTTTCCCTTTTATGTTCGTCTGTACACTCTATATTTATCTCCTCCTTTTTTATTTGCCCTGTGATGGAATTTGGTTCCGCACTCACCATTATGGAATTTTTGCTAGCTTTCATATAGAGAGGAACCTCGGGTATACACAACTTTCCTTTTCCTTGTTCAATTTGGTTCAAAGCTATGGTTATTTGAAGGGATTGGTTCACCTCTATGAAATGATCTATCTTGTATTTGCGCAGCAAGAGCAAGCAGAAACAACTAATATAACTTGACGATTGTGGTGAATTTGAGATTTCTTAACTCATAACTTAGCAATATCTTCCAAACCAAAAATAAAGAAAGAAATTAGGAGTTATTTATGGCCTAGATGGATGTGGTACATGGTTCTGTTTGGCAAAAGGTTGCATTATCTTTTGGAGTGTATATCCATGTCCTATACATTATATTTGTATGCCCTATCTATTTTGAAAAGCATATACCTTGAGCTAGTAATTGCATAATTAACCAGGGACAAATTTTCATATTAACTATATCAATTGTTTCACATTTTTTATGTCTCAGACTCTCAGGAGTCAGGACCATGAATAGTGGGTTGACTGTTGTCAATTCTGAGATTTTTAAAACTCAAACTAGTGAATAATAAGATAAAGATCACATGGGTTCAATTCAAAAAGCCATCTATTTCTAGTTCTTTGACTTCACAATTTGGCCAAAAATTCAAATCTTGTATGCGACTTCAAGTCGTCTTTAGCTTATCATTTAATTTATTACTTATTGTTTATGGTTTTTATGCATTCACTTCTGTCGCAGACTTTAACTGCTTGATAATGATGCAGATTGGACAAGGGACTTACAGCAGTGTTTACAGGGCCCGTGACCTTGAGACTGGAAAGATTGTTGCACTAAAGAAGGTCCGTTTTGTAAACATGGACCCAGAAAGTGTTCGATTTATGGCAAGAGAAATCCTTATTCAGCGTCGACTTGATCACCCAAATGTCATGAGGCTTGAAGGATTGGTAACCTCAAGGATGTCAGGCAATTTATACCTTGTATTTGAATATATGGAGCATGATCTTGCTGGACTTGTAGCATCACCCAATGTCAAGTTTACTGAACCACAGGTGTGTACTCTTCTTCTCAGACTCTGGTGTGCTATTAGTTGAACTCTGCCCCAGAAGTTGGACTCTGTACCAGAATTTAGGCTCTGTTTCTTTGCACGTAACAGATTTTGCTCAAAAATATTTTCCTTATTTTTGGTGTTTTTACAGAAGATTAGGTGGATTTTTCCTTTTTAAATTTCTAACAAACGATCCCTGAAATCAAGGAAAACCAACTTACTGGCCAGAAAGTGGCAAGTCAGTTTAACGCATACTTCGTTAAGATCATTTCTTTAGGTTTCTCGACTTTCTACTAATCTGGATCAATACAGGCATTGATGCCTTCATAAAGATAGGCCTTTTCTGCATGACCCTTTTTCTACTTTGTCATATCTTTGAAAGTCAGTCACCATATATATTCCTACACTAGTAATATTTGTTAAAACATACAAACTAAAAAAATCTTCACTCTTGCAGATCAAATGCTACGTGCAACAGCTATTTTGTGGACTAGAACACTGCCACAGTCGAGGGGTACTCCACCGTGACATCAAGGGCTCAAACCTTCTGATTGACAACAAAGGAAATCTGAAGATTGGTGATTTTGGGTTGGCAACATTTTACCGCCCCAATCCAAAGCAACCCTTGACAAGTCGCGTAGTGACATTGTGGTATCGACCGCCTGAACTTTTACTCGGTGCTACAGATTATGGAGTTGCTGTTGATTTGTGGAGTGCTGGATGCATTCTTGCTGAACTTTATGCTGGGAAGCCAATCATGCCCGGCAGAACGGAGGTATTGATTTTTACCTGCTTCAAACTTCTAATTCGTGGTCTGTAAAAGCTGGTTGTGTGTTTTGATATCTTCCCTGTTTAGATTCTATAACAAATTTAGTATTTGTTGGTTTAGATGAGCAGTCCTTTCCACGATTAATGATGTACTACATAAGAGCTGTTTTTTCCCAATCGGTAGGAGAATTCCATTCGTCAATACCATGCGAATTATAGTAGCGGCCAGCGGCACACTAAATCAACCAAGTGAGAGTCCGCACAACCAAATCAAGCTGAATAGACAACAACCCAAGAAGTAATTCTATAATACGAAAGAAGTAAACCAGCAAAGGAGGACGTCCCATAAAGGAGAATGTACAAGGGTGGCTAACTAGGCTAGGCGTAGTTGGGTTCACAACAGAAGATTGAACAACAGCTTATGTGCTTGCAATAGAGAAATGTTGGAAGAGCAAAGGCATGGTCAATTTCGCGTGTTGTTGATGTCACAATAGGACATGCTTGATCAAATCAATAAATGTTCTCTTGGTGGATCTATTTTCCTCTTACAAACATATTTGGCCTGAGTAACATGGAGGCCATTGATTTGCATCCATCTGTGTTGTACTTGTTGCACAAGATGCCTTTACTGAAAATGGGTGAAGAGCTGGGAAATTGGGTTGAAGAACTAGGTCACGGAACTACCAAGGTGAAGAACTAGCGTCATTCAGGAAATCATTTGAGAGTTTTGACAGAATGTTGGTTTTTCGACATTGGTTATAGTAAAAAAGGGCTATTTTTTCTCTCCAGTATGTAATGCACAAAACTGGAGCGATTGAAACGAAGTCAACTGACACTGGTTTTATTGAAATCTAAGGATAATTGTAGGATATTTCTTAATGGATTAGGAGCAAGGAATGTGGGAGAATGCTCTTATGAACTAGCTGGATGTGGAAGATGACTCCTAGGAATTTAATTCACATTGGGAATTAAGTAAAAGAGGAAGACTAAAGATCCTTCATGATGGTTAAATGGCTGCAGTGAAAACTTTTAGGCCACGGTACTTGAGAGAAGTACAAGAAAGAGGAGGTTACTTATCTATACGGGAGGGACAGCCCTAATAGAGTCGTCAAAGGCGCGCCTAGGCGCGAGGTGCATCAAGGCCCTGCTATTGCACCTTGAAGAGGTGGAGGAAGGGCAACGCCCAAGAGGCGCAAAAGGTGCAGAGGCTCTTGCCTCTTTATAATCAAATGACAGTTTTTAATTTTGATCTCCAGCCATTGAAAGGCCTCAAATAGATCCTCGGAATAGAAAAGAGGGAATAAACCTAAAATATATCGATTTACCTTTTATTGAAGACTCAACAATTCCTATTGACTACCAAAACCTTGCACCATTGATTCTTTAGGGACAACTACCTTCGATCAGAGTTCAATGGTTTGAGCAATTGATTTTTGAGGTAATTCTTGATCTTCTGCTTCTTCATCTTTGCTGCTTTGGTTCTTCTTCTTGTCTCTGCTTTGACTATTCTTCTCCTTCTCTCCGGTTCGATATAGACTTTTTGTTTCCTTGGTCACCATGTTTCCTTCATCCAATATGTAGAAATTCCCGCGCCTCATGCCTAGACCCATCAAACCTTTGTGCCTCAGTGCACCTCTTATTTTAAACAACTATGGTTATCCATAACCAAATCTTTTGACTTTTCCATTATGTTCCAAATACTGTTTCGAAATGTTCCCGAGATGTTTTTGGAACGTTTCGTTTTCCTAGCTTACTGAAACAACATCCCGAAACAAAATTTATATCCATGCTCCTTGCAACAGGCAATTAATATGTCCTTGGATTGTGTAAGTTGGAAACCTGTATTATCTATGGCTGATGACCACTGTGCTTGGAGGAAAGAAGACCTAGTTTTTAGATGTTTGTTTCAGGTTTTGCTGTATATAATTTTGGTATGCTATGTTTCAAGCTTTGAACAATTGAGAAAAAGTACATAATAAATGCATTTGATGGGTGTGCATTAGGTGGATTTGATTGGTCATTGAGATACTCTCCTTGTATCGTTGACAGGTGGAACAACTTCATAAAATATTCAAACTTTGTGGCTCCCCGTCTGATGAATATTGGCAAAAGTCAAAATTGCCTCATGCAACTATCTTTAAACCTCAACATCCTTACAAGCGTTGTGTTGCCGAGACATTCAAGGACTTCTGTCCTTCAGTTTTAGCTCTTTTAGATGTTCTCCTTGCAGTTGAACCTGAGCATCGGGGATCGGCTTCTGCTGCACTTCAAAGTGAGGTAATATCCTGTTCTCATGTGTGTGTTTTCCTATGTAGCTTTTTTTGTAATCAGTTCAAGCTTTTCAAGTTTTGACTGTAGTTTGAACTGTCTCTTTCCTTTGTGCAATGGAAAGAACCACTAGCTGGAAGCTTTATACATCACCTTGTTCAATCACTTAAAATTTCAGTCCCCCTAGAGGTTTTGTCTCAATGATGGTTTGCCAGCTTATGAAATTGATCTAAGATACTGTTACAACTGATTCAACAAGGTTTTAGCTGTATAAAGCGGTGGGCAACTGCTGTGTACTCGACTTAGCTTGCATTGACCTTTATGCTCTTATTTATGATTCTACTGTTGATAGAGTGGTGATTGGTGCTAAACGTTCAATGGGACAGAAAAATACTGAAGGAACAGTTTTTTAAAGTTATATATCAACATTTTTTCATGGGTCCTGCAAAGAAGTTTTCCTATTCGAATTTCCAATGAATGGGATGGCTAAATCATTGAATTGCTACACCTATTAGACAAGGTTGCAAGTCCTGATTTATTGGAGCTGCATATGTATGAGTATCGTTCTTTTTTTTCCAGTTCTTCACAACGAAGCCTTTTCCTTGTGATCCATCGAATTTGCCGAAATACCCACCAAGCAAGGAGTTTGATGCCAAGCTTCGAGATGAGGAAGCTAGAAGGTATGCACTCCCTTCTTTTGTATAAGTGTGAACTCTGTTTCCATACCTTGGTAGTACACCATTGTCGGAAGTGCAAGTAAAAATTGAAATGGGAAACACTTCGTTTAGATCCATTCCATGTGCCATAATTTCTTAATTGGTCTGTGACTCTGTGGAGGTGTAATCCAAGGAATGATTGCATCTCCTTTGGTTAAAATAGGTTTTTCTTGGCAAATATAATCATATGGCTCTCTCTTAAACCAGGCAAAGAGCAGCTGCTGGTAAAGGGCATGCACATGAATCTTCCAGAAAGGGGTTCAGAGAATCTAAAGCAGTGCCGGCACCAGGTGCTAATGCAGAGTTGCAGTCGTCCATAGTGGTATTTCCCTGTTCCCTAAATCTTACTGACAGATATGTGTAGAATGAGCAAATTATGTGCTGGTAGGACAAGTGGGGCATTTTACTTCTAGGTTGGCATATCAATTGGGGCAAGGCTGGGGTGGCAGAAGAAAATATATTAGTATAACAGATCTGATTTTCTCTTGCAGTGCAGAAGAATTAAAAGTAGAAAGAACAAAAAGACTAGTCTAGGAGTCACTTGTACAAGTCTTGGGCAATACACACAGGGTTTGGTTGCATCACGCACAATCCTAAATTTTAAGTGTTCTCAATTAGCTTTGAGTCATTACATGTTTTACATAGACTTTAGAGACTTCGTATAGCAAGCAGGACTAACAACGACAACCAAGTCTTTGAAGAGCTTAATTCCTGCACAATATGGAAAGTAACAAGCTCTTCTGACTTCTGAAATTTTAAAACCAAATAAGACACAGAAAGAAACAAAATGATAACTCAACCAACAAGACAATGCATGGGTGACCTATGGCCCATGTCTAGTGAACCCTAAAATTACAGAAGTACCTACTGGTTAAGTATTGGAACTGACCAGTGACACTTATACAGTAACGAATGTAGCATGTTGGAGTGAGAAAAAAAATGTCAAACTGCGAATCCAGTCCAAACCAATCCAGATCGAACCCTTTGGTTCGAATTTGAGTAGTGTTCTTTTTCTCAGTTTAAAAGATTAAAACCTGAGTCGAATGGATTGCTCTGTATAATGGTTTCGGTTCCAAACTGATCCTAACCCCGCGCGCGTGTGTACATATATGAACATAGACTAAGCCATAGTCCATCAACTCCCATGTTATACTTTAGTCTATTGCCCTATTCATTCTCTGCCAAGCTTGGGAATTCAACTTGTAATTTAATTGGTATTTTAAGGTTGGCTCCATCTTTAGATGTATAGTAATTAGTGTTCTTAATTGGCTCTTTATATTTTATTAGTTTAAGACATGTTTTTAACAACTGGTATTTTATTATCTTTTTAGTTGGTTGATGCTCGTAAGTTTTGGTGATTTTAGTAGAATTGGTTTTGAGTACTTTAAATAGATTACGAACATAATGTCACAGTTTGCATCGAACCGTGATTTAAAACCAAAACCGAACCGTATTTTAATGGTTTGGATGGATTTGGTTGTACGAATTTCCTGGATTGGCTTGGTTCTCCAAATTCATAATCCATAGGTATTAGTTTGGTTTGTGGTTTACTATAAAACCGAATCCATCCTGTCCATGCTTACCCCTACTGATGCATAATTCCTTTACGTCTCATATTGAAATTATGTCAATTTTCTTATGGTGCATTATCATGCCATAACTACGTTTTCTCTTGTTTCCTTTTTTTTTTTCTTTCAATTCATGCAGAAGCGACAAGGGCTGTTAAACCCTAAAAGCAACAGTGAACAGTTCAATTCAGGAGAAGATGGAGGGTCTGGCTTTCGTATGGAGCCTTCTAGGGGAACATCGCAAGACGGTCTCTCCCGATCTGGCCAACAGGTCAAACCTGGTGCTTTTGGATCTTTGATGAATGAAGGAGAAGCATCAGTGGATTCTCAACAGCCACTTGCTTCTTCAAAGAATGGTCCAGTATTGAGAACCCAGAAATCTTTCAGATCTCAGGGATTGGGCCAGTTGTCCCGGTTCTCCAATTCAGTTGCGGTTCGTGGTAGTTCGCGATATGATATGAGCAGAGAGCCCGTTGGGAATACACATTGGCCAGAAGAGCGTCGAAATGGCAGATATAGTGAACTTGATGATGTGGGGTCCTCTGTAAGTCATGACTGGTCCCACCATTTGCTTGAGGTGCCAAAGTCATATAAGAAGGATGAACCTGTACCTGGAAAGGAGTCTACAACGGTAAGGATCAACTCTTTCTTTGACTGGTTTTCTGCTTGAGAGAGATTTTAGAAATGCCTCTGTGTTGAGTGGTTCGTGGATTTACATGAGATTGAGGTCATATAGCTGAAGCACAACACATGGTAATAGAAACTGAAGTCTAGGCTGTGTTTGGATCATGGACTTGTGAAAGGATTTATCGGGGAAATTATAGGTAATAAATTTAACTTCTTCACTTCATTTTCTATTAACATCCGCAGATCAATGATCCAAACACAGCCTTAGGAAAACTAAGCTTCAAATGAATAACGGCATCCAAATACATTCGACAAGAATACCCATCTTGTAGGGTATTTTAAGTGCATCGTTGCCTTATAATTTGTACCGCAACTATTCTAAGCCATCTTAACTGGAAAACTAAAACACCAAGTAACGTAGAGTTGAATTGTTCATGTGTTTTGTTTGCCAAGACCGAAGACAGACTTAATGATGCAACCGCTCACCATGGTACTCAATAGTTTGCAGTCAGTATTATGGAAAAAATGAGAGCAGATGAACTTGTATGTTCATGTTAATACCTTTTGAACTAATGTGCTTTGTCACATGATTTGATGTTAGGTTCATGCTTCAAAGAAGAATAGGATACACTACTCGGGACCATTGCTTCCTCCAGGTGGAAACATTGAGGAAATGCTTAAAGAGCATGAAAAACAGATCCAACATGCAGTACGCAAAGCTCGTCTTGACAAGACAAAAACCAAGAAAATGTACGGCGATAATGGGCAAACTGAATCACTACTGCACTATTCGGGAAATGGACAGTAACCCTTCAGAGCAGTTTTGATTTCAAAACTACATTCGGACTTCAGCAAGTTCATCAATAGGGGAGAACTTGGATATCAAGGACCTTTGGGTTTGGCAATGTCAGAATATCCCTTTTCCAAATCCAAGATATGCTTCAAAAGTGCTAACCTTTTAGAAGGGCTGGGTGATGGGAGTATACTTTTGAATAGTTGAGAAGAAATGCGGATCTGTTGCCCTTCGCACAATAAGGTGCAGCTATGGTTGCTGAGATTGACAGACTGGTCAGTTATTCAGTTGGAAGAAGAGGTGATGTTTTGCTTTGATGGAGATATTTATGTACAGCTGAAAGCTGGTTTTACTGAAAAGCCAATTTTAGATCAGTTTACGTAGGTTATTCCATTTAGGGTTTGAGCAATTTTGTGTAACAGATGTCCAAAGATGAATAAGACCACATACGTTCCTTAATCAGACCTCAATTGCCCCTGTATCTCGGCTAACCAGAAAGAAGAAGTGCCCTTACAATTGTTTTTTCGCAGTTTATGACACGAATACTTCACAAAAGTGAGTCCCAATCCTCCTGTCAGCTCCTTATGATGCATGGTTTTGTTTTATGGGCTTGTGGCTCTTTACGACTGTTGAATTCTGTTTCTTGAAAAATCTTTTCATTCGTAGCAAATGACTTGCAAGAAAATGATTTCTGGGCCAAGTGCAATGAAGGAAATGACAGAAAATTTATAGGAACTAATTTCCACCTGCTTAGTTTGCAAGAAAGTTAGGAGAAAATTTTAGTGTTTAGAGGGAAAATATTTGCATCTACTAGCTGTCATGGGACAACCCATATTTTTCTTAAGAGGACCATACAGCCTTATTTTCCTTATGTATTTTTTGATATTTACTTTCCACTCTTTCAAAATCTTAATTTATTCTACTTTAGCCCCCTTTAAAATGGATTTTGTTGTTGTAATAGTCCCTCCAAACTCCAAATAAATTCATATTTGAACTCCTCTTTGTAAAATTTTCAATCCGCCGCCAACAAACTCATGCAGTTTTTTTCTCTATATGTGTCAAATTACTAGTTCTAAGCTCTAGAGACAAGCCATTTGGCTTCATGACCACAACTAATCGTCTTCCTCATTCGTAGATCCTTAAAAGCTTAGTGAGATGGGAAAAAAGTGTAGCCTCAAGGGAAAGCGAAAAACAGAACTCATAGGTTTCTATGGGAGTCATGGTCATAGATTCTTCCTAACTTAAGCATCCCACATAGTTTCACTTCAAATTGCATCACACATATCAAGCAACTATATTCGAGGAAATGATGACATTATTAGGACCTTGCTTCTCAAAAAGCTGAGATTTTTTAGGTTAAGTTCTCTCCTAGAAGCCTTTCTGCATATAGGTAAAACCAACTCATCAAAATTAAACCCATTATCACAAATCTATCATAGTCCAAAACTCTCAAATTGGAATTCCACCAAACCAAACAGATCTCCCAACCACTGTTTTGCTTCATCCAAAAGCTTTTCAGTTTTCTAGTCTCCATCCTCAAAACTCAATATCAATGCCTTCATCTCTAACCACCTAATTTCAATCCCTACCTTCCTTCACTTATCATTTCCAAACCAAAACATAGCCTTTCTATCAAAACCCATACCCCCAAACCTTCAAAACTTACATACATTTTCCTCAGTTCACAAAAATATATACCCAACCTTTCCCACTCTTCCTCTCAATCCAAACAAACAAATAAAATATGAGGCAAAGATCCCACCTCCCCTTCAACCTTAAACTCCTCATCATTGGTGTCTTCCTTGCTTTCCTTGCCCTCTTTGTGCTAAGATCAACTTTCTCATCACCCGAACAGAATCCTTCTCCAATCTCCCAACCCATTTTCAAAAAACCCTCAAATCCAATAAAAGATACAATAAATCCCTCAAATTGTTCACCCATTTGCACCAAAATACCTCCTTCCTTAGCCAAAACTATCATCCACTACTCAAGTTCAACAATCACCCCACAACAAACAGCCAAGGAGGTTTCTGTAACAGCAAAGGTTTTGGAGAAAAGGTCCCCATGTAACTTCTTAGTTTTTGGGTTGGGCCATGATAGCCTGATGTGGAGTGCACTCAACTATGGTGGGCATACAATTTTCTTGGAGGAAGATGGAGTGTGGATTGAGCAAATCAAGAGAAAATTTCCCATGTTAGAATCATATCATGTTAGTTATGAGAGCAAAGTTAGCCAAGCAGATATACTAATGGAGGTTGGCAAGGGCCCAGAGTGTACAGCAGTTGGTGACACTAGGTAATGTTGTAATTTAAATATTTTTTTGGACAGGGTTAACATCCAGTTGGACTTTTGTGGTTTCCTATTGGTCCTCTTGATATTTCTATGCATTCATTGGCCGGCTCGCTGATTTGATTATCTATTTAAAAAAATTTAAGTAACCGGACATTGATAGTTACATGATTGATCACATTTGTCTTGCAAAAAATTGAATGGTTTATTCTTAAAAATGCATATTTTCTTCATTTTATAAAATAAATATGCTTCAATTATGTAATGACAGATATCTGATTATTTTGACTTCTAACATGGTGATTGCCTCATTATATTCGTCCGTCGGTTCATTAATACAAGCCCACCACGACCCAATTGAACGTCCAATCTCATTCGAAACTATAAATCTATCTTTTTTCCTTATCGTGACCTGATGTTCAAGGGTTATAAATAACCTCTCTATTTGCAGAATAAGAACTTTTTTTTTAAATTCTGCAGTAGCAGAAGTGTCGTGTATTGACTAGCCTTTCAAAATGACTTGATCCATATGATTTTATTGTTTATCAGTTCATTGATTCCTAATATCTTGAGTTTATAATTTCTTTTTTTATATAGTTATTGTAAAGAATTTGAATCCAAATCGCCAACAGGTACTCCATGTGCCAACTAGCCCTGAAGGGTTTGCCAAGTGAAGTTTATGAGAGAAAGTGGGATTTAATTATGGTTGATGCTCCAACTGGGTACCATGAAGAGGCCCCTGGGAGGATGAGTGCTATATATACAGCAGGGATGATGGCAAGGAACAGAGAAGAGGGAGAAGAAACTGATGTTTTTGTGCATGATGTTAATAGGGAAGTTGAGGATAAGTTTTCTAGGGCTTTTTTATGTGATGGGTATATGAAGAAACAAGAAGGAAGGTTGAGGCATTTTAAAATCCCAAGTCACAAGGGTATATTGAACAAGCCCTTCTGCCCTTGAAACTATATTTCCTGCACTTTTTCAATTCAATATATGGCCAGGTTCAATTTTTTATTAAAGAATCAATAAGTTTTATCATGGAACTCGTTGATGTTGTGGACTTACTCGAACGAATGTTTATGTGATTGGAAAGAAGCTTTATTTTTTTGTAGTTTTACCTATTAATTTCTGTAAAGTTACGACCCTCAAATATTTATTGTGCTCAACCTTACGTAGTTTTTCTCCATCTTAAAAAAAAACTGTGGAGTTTGAATCCTTGGTAACTGCTCTTTCAATTGACCTAAACGTGTTCCTCGATTGAGCTGTAAAATAATGAACTCTTTGTTAGTGCTGACTGGACATTGGTCGTCAGGAGGCATTCCGATGCTTAAGTTAGTCTGGATAGGAGGAGGAAACAACCAAAAAGCTTAAAGGAGTGAGTTTTCGCATACCTCACATTAGAGTACCTTAGCACTATTTATAAAGGGTCTGTCAAGGCATGAAGTCAATGATGCCAAGAATATCGTGTCGTAGGCCGTAAATTATGGGGTAGCTGCCACGTGCCCACGTCAACACCAATCGGCTGCCACTCTGCCATGTCTGGCAACCGCCAAGCCCCCCACAACCTAATTGGTAACGGCCCACAACGGGACACTTTATCCTCCTTGACTTGTGCCTAGCGTCATGCCCATGGTGGCACAACTAAGCAAAGGTCCTTGGGGGACAAACTTCATGATGGTTGTGATTCATACCGACCGTATGAATAGGCTCGGTCCAAACGATAGCCGTCTATCGAAATGGGTATGTGACACGTCGTGTAGACCCATCAAGCCTTCAGCTAGTTATGACTGATTGAAGACTTCCAACTAATGTAGCTCGACCCATGTTCGGAGTGGGTTGGGCCTAGCACGTGGTAAAGTACCATAGGCCCAAACCTTCACATGTTCGACCTACTACAATAGCCCCTCAACTCCTCTCTACGACATTAGGAAGATGAGAAGAGTTGAACGTCCTGAGTAGTCAAATACCCTAAATGCTCGTACTAAAACCACATGCCGAACTCTATCACATGCACTTAACTCAACCACGTGTCAATCGTTGTATGAATCGCGCCCATGCACTCAAAACGTCATCGCTTTACATTCCTACATGTCAGCCTTCTTATCAGTTAATGAACTATCTTAGAGGCCCGAACAACATCGTTCGACATTCTGGAGCTTTAACTAGGTGTGATCACTTTTATCGAACAATGCCACGCATTACATCCTCATTGGTGAACGCATTAGGGAGTCAACATCAGTCATACCAGTCACCCTACCAACCACACTACGAGTCACGATTTCATACCAACTTGTTTTATGTCTTGTAATACAACTCATGTTAATTGGTCAAACTTGCATTCTGTTGGACCGAAATTATACACCCTAACCGGTCATACATTCGTCCTAATCGGTCAAAAATCAATACTGTCAAATTCCATTTAGTCATTCCTGATCGGTCATTACTCCTACCTAACTGGTCACAAGATGACGTTGTTCCATATTCTCTCTTAGCTAAAAATATGAAACCTGAACCTATCAACCTAGAGACCTTAACCATTATAGACATACCTGATAAATCAAAGCCCATGGGCCCGAGCAATGTTCATGTTGTTTGGTGGACAAAATACAGTCTGTAATTAGAGCCCGTGGGCCCGAACAGTAAGTTAAGCATGCTAGAATTATGTTCTATTTTTCGAGCGACCCTAGCTCACTTGAGCGGCCAAAACAAGCTTATTGTCTAAATTTTAAAGCTGAAAATTTCTGCAGGTCACTCGAGCAACCTATTAAGAAAATAAAAAATTTCAAAAATTCAAAATCAACCTCGCTCGACTTAAGCCATGATTCGACCCGTGCGCGTCCTCCAAGGTTTGTTAAGTAGGATATGACATGCATGGCTTTGATAATCCAATCAACCACATGCATAACTTACTTGTTTTAATTTCTTATCTCACATGCTCATTTAAAGGATTATGATATCATTTGGTAATTGGTTGTTAATGAGTATTTGATTAAATATTTGGTCAACGTTGAAATACTTGGATTAGTGAAGTGATAAATTGACAATGAACAAGTACTCTTGAAACACCATACATCACATCCATGTTTGTCTGCATACTTGCACATCATATTTCTGTTAGAACATTATTATTCAATTATGATGAAACACTTAGAAATTATGAGTATGTTTTGACTTGCACTTAGGGTCTTGTAAACACTCGATCGTGATGCATAACAAGATAGTCCTAGGAATTGGACTATCATAGTGATCACCCTAATTTTCTAACATGTAGTGTGCGAACTGTTTACGTTGTCATCACCCTAGTCGTAGTTATGATGGATTCTGACATGCCCTGTATTCAATAACATATGCACACTTAACTTATGTTTTATGATACAATTAATGAATTATCAAGTATTACGAGCAATGCTTAAATGTCGACCTGAATTTGAGGTACTTACATTGAACGCTTGTGATGACCCAGATTTGAGATTTACTGACGTGGCAATTATCACGTGCTTACGTTGTTGGCATCCCAATCGTTGTGAACTATGGACTCTGACATGCTTGTTTATTTGATGATGGAATATTGGTAGAGTTGTTGGCGTCCCAATCGTTGTAAACGACGAACTCTAACATGCTTGATGATTTAATGATAGAGTATTGTTAATGTTGTCGGCGTCCCGATCATTGTAAATAACAGACTTTGACATTGTTGATACCAAATTTTGCCCCGCCGCTCAAACTATCATGAAACATACTATCAGAATTGGCTCAAAGACGCTTATGGACATAATGGTCATTTTGCCCTTAGACGGACCAAAGACTCAAGAAATGATCTAAAGACTGAAAAACTTCACCGGAGACACTTTGAATCACTGAGCAGACCTATGAACATGATTTGGATGATACTTAAGATACCTCAGCTGATTTGGTGAAGTCCAGATAGAAATGACCATTTTGCCCCTGAAGGGCCAGTTCAACAAACACAAGCCTCAACATCATCACATAATTAGCCCAAAACGTCTCCATAGTGTATGTCAGGATTTCAGCATGTCTCGGTAAGCAGTTAGGACATTCGAAGGAGGTCTGAGGGGGATCTGAGCATGTACATACAGTTTTGCTCTTCTAATTCAGCATGAACGGGAGGTCATCTAATTAAACCAAGGCAACTTTATCACCCCAATTTTCATGAATAATCTCAATATGTTTCCATTGTCAATTGAATGTTCTAATAACAAAACTGAAGAAATTCGATAAATCGACAAACAAAGGGCCGCTTTGTCTTTGCCTAGACCAGGACTCGGAAGCACCATTCGTGAGTGAATTTTATCGAATCATGAAAATCTCATATTATAGAATAGTACGACAATACAAGTCCATTGACAGTGACTAGGATAAAAACAGACAATGCTGACAGTTTTTTGTTGTTCAGAACGAGATCTCGGGAGCACGATTTCTGAGCCGAAAATTTCAAAATTTAAAAAGCACATATTATTAATCAACATATCGATACAAGTTCAATGGCTATATCCAAAGTTAAATCTGATGTCGGTAAGTCAAAAAGTCATATTTTAAAGCAGTTAGCAACCAATTGACACAATCTGAAAGCACGATTTATGAGACAAAATTTTAAATTTTGAGTGACACATATTATTGATTATCGCATTGATACGAGTTCAACGACTGTATCTGTGATCTGATCTGAGTTCATTGAAGTTTTCTCGTCAGAAATTAGTGTTTCAGTATGCACGCGAATGACCAAAGGCATTTTGATAATTTCCAGCACTATGCTGACTCAGAATGGCGCAGGTCTGGTGGAGGACAGGCGCGTGAATGAAAAAATCTGACTTGGTGATGGTTTCAAAAGTAATATCAAACAAGTGATTACTTAATACTAAGGTTTTAAACTAAAATCTTATTGGTTGGCTAAGTCTATAAATACAATTCGTGGCCAATTATTTTGAGGATGAGATTCTTACTCCGCTTCTTCTCTTTAAGTCGGCCATAAATATTTTTTGAAGTACTGAAGCAGAAACCGAAAATGCGATACGCAAACCAAAAAGTATGGAACAGAAGCAAAAGTCTTTGTCTTTCTTCCTCCATTTCTTCTCTCTTTTTTGTCGCCCATACTAAAACCAGAGGATTGAAAATACCTTAGAAATTCCTCAAGTTGTTCTTCCTTCGAGCAGTTCTGACTCTTTAGATTCGAACTATCGATATCAGAACGATATTAGAGTTATGATTTTTTAGTTATGATTTTGGCCAAAAAACAAGAGGAAGTTCTGTCTGTTTATTTTTAGATTTAGACAGATCCTAATGAGCTATTACACTAGTATAGCTCGCAATAATAGGGATTTAAAGCTCAGTGTTATGTCAGATTATGATTTTATATAGTTGTTCGCGTGTCTTTCTTATTTTCATGTAATCAGCTCATTCAAATATCAATACAAGGTATATTGGCCACGAAGTCAAGTTTACGTTTTATTTCATTTCCTATTACTTTCTCTGTCTTTCTTTTTTTATTTTATTTTTAATGTAAATATTATGCTCAGAAAGATTGACACTCGCATCTCTAGTCTACAATTCTAGAAATTTCTAGTCTATTTGTAGATATTTCTAGTCTGTATTTTAAAAATGTCAAAATGTCGCATTTTTCAGTCTTTTCTTCTTTTTTTATTTTTAATTCGAATATCATACCCAAGAAAGTCGGCGTCCGCATCGCTAGTCTGCATTTCTAGAGCCTCTAGTCTATTTGTAGATATTTCTAATCCGTGCTTCTAGAATGTCAGGGCGTCACCTTTCCAAGGTTAAAATTATAAAAGTCGATATTGGCCAATGCCAATATACTTTTCATGATTTTAACTTAAGCGAGATTTTTTTACGAGGATTTTAGGATCTCTGCTATACGAATTTCCTCAGAGTTAATATTTGTATTTCTGGCATATCGCTCAATTGCGTCGGCACCTACAGGAGTTAACTTCTAACTTTTTTCTTTCCCATCTCCCCGTAATAGTTACTGCTATCTTTTTTACTTTTACGTAAGATCAATAAAAAACAAAAATTCGTTACTTCATAGTAAGTAATATGAATAGTGGTCGTTAGTTCACGCTAACACGCTGTTCATATCACCTAGCTAAAACTCCCAATAATCTCAAAATTTCGTAAACACACGGGTGTCATAATAGCCAGTGTTTTGGAATGAAAATTTAAGGGGCAGTGCACGTTATCTTTTCGCGATAGATTATCATAATCGAAGTGACATTTATTATATTCTGCAATTTAGACCGTCAGCAATTGAGTAGCTGCCGGGATGACGGATTGTGGATAAAAACGAATTCAAACATATTCTGTAATTTGGACCGTTAGTGATTGAGTAGCTGCCGGGATGAAGAATTGTGAATAAAATACGAATTCAAGCGTTTATATAATTTGGACCGTCAATGATTAAGTAGCTACCGGGATGAAAGATTGCAAATAAAAAAATAAATTTAACCAAATATGTGTCCTGCTAAAAAATTAAAAAATATGAATAACCATTGTGTTGTCCTTGTCTCTCGGTCTTTAGTCCCGATAATCTCAAATTAAAGTATTTAGAGCAAATTGGAAGTTATGTCAATTTGGGTATCGTGCTTTCTCAAAAGATTATCAGAACGACATTGATATTTTGTACCAAATTAACCTTAAAATTCTCCAAACGCTGGTGACATAGGTAGTCAGCGGGAAAGCAATAAAAATTTGGTAACAACTAACTTAGTTTAGGCCGAGATGGCATATTGCAATTTCAAGAAAAGTTAATATGGTAATTTCTTAATAAAACATAATCAGACCATTATTAAACTTGAAAGTTCCTACCAGGGCTTTAAGATACTTGACACTTCGAGAATAGAAACATGACGTGCAGATACTAGTTTGCATATCATATTTCGATCAAAGTTTAACATATGTCCGTTTCAATATTTTTGTCACTGAGAGCTGAATTGCATAAGCCGAGGTTATGCCCTCGCATCCTATTTCACATTTCTGTCACATTGTACATTCATTCACTAGATATTTATCAATTTGGCCAAGGATAATAAAATAGAATTAATATGAAAAAATCAAGTACCGAAAGGGCGATGTTGGGTGTCTAACACTTTTCCAACTCGTAACAGTAGATCTTCGGACCTATCTCTATTTTCAAGACCTAATTTTTTGAAAATGAGTCATTTTATAAACAGAATCATATTTTTGAATCAAAATCAAATTGTTTTTCTAAAGACATCTTCTTCGGAAATAATTTTAGAGGGTAACTTGACACACCCTAATTTCATGTCAATTGGCGACCCTAAGTTTTAAATAAGTCTCAGCTGTTAAACAATTTTTATTTTTCGTCACATATCAAGTCAAGAAATTATTCAACTCCGTTTAACAATTCATTTTTTGCGAGGGGGCCGAAACATTTCTGGGCGCAACAGCCCGTGACTCTGCTGGGGACTTAAGGATTAATGAAAGAATTTACAAATTGTAACTCTTTTTAGCGGAGACCATTAATCTACCACATTGGGTAAACTTATGGTGTAACGCAAACAAAAGAGTGGTGTCATTTGCAAACGTTTTATTTTTTCTTATCAGTGGATTTCGGCTTTTCAAATTTTCTCAATTAAATTTCATTAAATTATCATTGGCCTGTTACTAACATCATTTTTGTGGTTGTCTTTCAAGTGCGCTTTTGCAAAAAAAAAAAAAGAATCGACATGCATTTTATTTTGCTACTAATATTTATTTTGTAGGTCATTGCATTACTCTGAAAGGATTCTCTCCAAATATTTACAAAATAAAAAATATATATTTTTAGCTAATGCATATATTATATTAGGCACAACATACCCAACTCTCTTCTCAATGGTGCTTTTTTATAGGATTAGGAGGAGGTTTGAAATACATGTTGACCGTCAATGGTGCTTTTTTTGTAGCCAAAGACAGTTTTCATCGAAAAGAATACCCCAACCAAATCACCAACCAAAGATGGTACTTTCACGGAGCCAGAGGTTTAAAGATTTGGGAACCGGCAAAACCATGCTAGAAATGCATTAGTAAGAACCAAGCCGTCATGCTGCATGCATGAAAAATGGAGAGAATTCTCGTTGATTATGTAAAGGATAAAAATTTTCAAAAAACTGTGAACTAGTATGTGTTGCCCTAACATGCTTCAAGTCAATATCCAAAACATACAGTCAAAATGTAGGACCATTCTCATACGAATTGGGCATTCTCACAGTTTTCAAAAATCATATGCTGAAGTCATGCCGAACCTTGGTTTGACTGTATGTTATGGACCAATCCATTTCAGAAGTACAAACTGACATGTTTCCCTACTATATAAGGTACAAGCAGGAAGTAGGAGTCTCACCTAAAGACTGTACGTCTGTCAGCCTGAAAAGTCATGGCAGAATTATGCAATGATTATCTAGCTTTTAGCAAATGAATAAAGGTTGTATTGTTACTTTCATTTATGCTTCTCTATCAAATCAGAAGAATTAATTTTTTTTTGCAAAATTTGTTATTTCAGGGATCCTAAAATTTGTCTTTTTGATCTAAGTAGCATAAATAATCTTAAGCACAAGATGAGTATGACCTTGTCTTTAGACTACATTTTAAACTCCTGGGGACTAAGATTGGTCTATACCAATAGTGAAATTTCCAACAAGTGAGTGAGCTGATGAAAAGAACCACATGATAATTGGAAAACCTCAAAATGCAAAAGAAACAGAAGGCCATTAAAAGAAGAAAGAATGACTGAGCGTGGACAAATGGTAGAAGGAGAAATTCACTTGACGGTCAGAAAACCACAAAGACATATTTTTCTTAGGCTCGCAAAATCAAGTCAGAATCAAAATTCAAAGAAGCCAAAGCTCAGAAGTCTCAAACTTGAGTAGAGCTTCCAACAAGGAGTAATCTCTTATTCTGAGTAATGAACAAACGATGGGAAGAATCACCATTTAGGTTTAGACAAAAGCAAAATAATCATGTACTCAGGATAACCAAAGAAGATCGAAACAATCCCAAGGAAATAGCATTTAAATTTACGATACAAAAACCAAAGAAGAACTCTAAAAGCTCAAGTGCAAATGAAGCATATTCATAAGTCTACCGACTCCAAAAAGAAGCACAGAAGGGTTAGAGTTTGATTGTTACATAACAATCAAATGAGTTCAACAAAACCTGATGTATCCACAAGCTCATATTGATCGTGGATGACGCCTCAACACTTGAAAACATTGTCGGGTACATGCTGAGACAACTAGAAGAAAGAGCAATCTGCAAGCAGAACACTTGTTTCAATTTAATTTTAATTGAAATACTTTTTTTCGAGTGGCTGTTTTGATCATTGAGCATTGAAATTTTTTCTCTCTATTCTTTCATATGAATATTCTAAAAAATAAGATGTACAAAAGAAAACTCCACTGCAAAAAAAAAAAAAAAAGGAAGAAGAAAGAAGCCAAAAGGCAAGAGCAAAGACAAAGAAATGCCATGTGGTATTCTCTCTCCTTTTTTTCTCATAAAATTTATGTCAATGCTCGATGGATCCAATAAGGAATGTTTGTTTCAATTGAAATTAGGTCGAATTCCTTAAAAAAAATACAAAAAGCCAACATAGTCAAAATCTGAAAGGGAGCTATGACAAAATTGGCTAAGTCAGCGTAGTCAAAATCTGAAAGAGGGCTGCAAAAAAATCAACAAAGTCCAATGTAGTCATAACCTGAAAAGGGACTACGGCAAAAATGGATAATCAAAGCACAATCAAAACTTGAAAGGGGGCTAGAGCACAAAAATAAAAAAAGTCAGCCAGTGAAAACCTGAAAGGGTAGTGGTGGCAAAAATGGCTCAAAGAGAATGAAATGACAAACAACAAGAAGAAGTCGAAGTCATTTGTCTGCACAAATCAGTAGGACCGAAGTCTGAAAGGCTGTCTGGGGCAGGTTCAGTTTAACTTTCGATGAGGTTCGAGATTGAAAATCAAAGTCAAAGCTAATGCGATACGTCTGTATTAAGATTGTGAAGCTGCATGGATCGAAAGAGGCAAAATCCAATAAACTATTATTTGTTATCCAGTAAGTATTTCTGATAATCTACTGGCCGTAAGTACAAATTTCAAAATAAATTCTTAAAATACAGAAGCATACATGTTCATAGAACACTTCTTTTGCGTACATGTTAATCTCGAAAACAAAATAAAACTGTCTAACCATGCAGGATGTAGGCCCGGCCCAAGGAGTAGGCCCACCAGGGCACTGCCTTGGGCCCCTTAAAAAAGGTCAAAATTAGGGCTCCCAAGTAGTTTTGGTTCTTAGAAAAAAAGGCTCTAAAATTATTTACTCTTTACTACTTTATTATGTAGGGTCCAACTACAAAGAAGGGCCCAAATTATTATTTGAAGCCCAGGATTTAAAAAAAAGAAAAAAAAAGAAATTATACTCTTTTTGCCCTAATTTGTAGCCACACTCTACCGAAAAAAAACAGTACCATGGTTTGGGGTTAGGAACAAGAAGTGAGCTTGCAATTTGGGGGTCTTCAATCTTGGGGGCCTTGAATCTTGATCTTCAGATTTCCACTGCTTTTTTTTATTGCCCATCAGCTAATCCACTATTTAAATAGGCAAGTTAATTCTCCAATCACTATTGTAAGTTATTTCAGAGTTCCACTGCTTCATTTGTTTACCTTGGATGTTACTATGCGTGTTTTGGCTTTAATGGTGGTCCCTCGTTGGCCGTTGCACTTTTGCTACAGTTTGAGAATTTGAGATTTGTTAATTGTTCATGCAATTTGGGAATTGAGACTTGTCACTTGTATAATATTAATATGTTCATGTTGGTGGTGGTGGTGGTGGTCCCCCCAAATTCCAAGCAGAATTTGGGACTTGTCTCTTTATCACGTTGATAAAATAAATAATTTATATTTACATGGTTTTGTATTTTTGATATACTACTTTAAGTAATGTCTCTTTTTCGTTTTGTTTTTTTACTCAGCCTATCATGCTTCCTAGAAAATATCTGTCCAGAAATGAAAAAACAAAGAAAAAACAAAGAGTTGAACTATTAGTCAAATCTCAAAGATGAGCTATTGATAAGTTCGTTACGAGTAATAGACAAATAGGATGCTTAGACAAATAGGATGCTCAGAAAATGAAAATAGAGATAGTGAGGAAGTAAATCAATATGTGAGTGAGATTGATAATTGAGAAACTAGTGTTGAAAATCAAGATGATGAGATGAATGTAGAATGTGAACCTTTAAATATCGACGATCCAAGCAATTAGGATCATATAGATAAAAATTTAAGAGACATATTGGCAGAAAAAGGTCCTGCGCGACAATATAGTAATTTCAACTTCTCTAAGGATGGTAATGGTTCTACTAGGCATTTCTTTTCGGTCCACTACGTGCGACATTTATCCAACGGATAACAACATGATAGAAAGTGGTTAATATATTCGGAGGTTCTGAATAAAGTATTTTATTTTTGTTGTAAGTTGTTTAAGCAAGAATGAAATCAGACTCAGATGACTACCGAAGGATTTAAAGACTAGAAAAATATTAGTGAGAGACTTAGAGACCATGAAAGTAGTACTGAGCACCTTACATGCATAAGCAAATGGATTGAATTGGAGAATAGATTAGGAAAAAGTCAAACAATAGATAGACGTGCACAAGAGCAATTTAACAAAGAGAGAGAACATTGGAGACGAGTCTTATTAATGATAATTGTTGTTGTAAGGACACTTGCGAAGAATAATTTGCCATTTCATGGAAGCCATGTGAAGATTTATCAAGAGAGTAATGGAATTTTTTTAAGCATAGTTCAGATAATTGCCGAGTTTGAACCAACGATGCAAGAGCACTTGCGACGAATTGAAAAGAAAGAGATTCACAACCATTATCTTAGTCACAAAATTCAAAACGAATTAATCTAATTGTTAGCCAGGGAAGTCAAGAGTACGATTTTGACAAGAATCAAAAAGGCAAAATATTTTTCGGTCATACTTTATTGTACACCGGACATAAGTCATGAAGAACAAATATCGCTTGTCACATGATATGTTGATGTTTCAATAAGTCCAATTACGGTCAGAGAATTTTTCTTGAAATTTTTGAAGGTGGATGATATGTCGGGAATGAGACTATTCGGTGAACTTCAACAAGTATTAGTTGATCTTAAACTTGATATTGATGATTTAAGAGGACAAGGATATAACAACGGCTCTAACATGAAAGGAAAAAATAAATGTGTATAAACAAAAGTACTTGAACTTAATCCTAGAGCATTCTATACACCATGTGGTTGTCATAGTCTCAACCTTGTACTTTGTGATATGACCAACTATTGTTCTAAAGCAATTTTTTTTTTTTGCTGTGGTACGACGTTTATATGTATTGTTTTCATCTTCTATTCAACAATGAACAATTTTGAAAGACAATGTGGAAGGTCTTATTCTTAAGCCGTTATCACAAACACGTTGGGAAAGTCGCATTGAAAGTATTAAACCATTGAGATTTCAAGCTTCACAAATAAGAGATGTCTTAGTTGACTTAGCAAACACTACGAAAGATGCGATGACAAAAAGCGAAGCTGAGTCTCTAATAACCAAGGTTGTCAAATCATGAATCGTATCGAGAATCGTGATGTTGACTTTTTGAATCGTGAATGGTAACGATTCGGTCAAAATTATAAAAGTACTCTAAATATGTATGTATTTGCATTGATATATGAAAATGCATTCAAATGAACCTAATACAAAACATAGAAACTTCACAACTTCATACTTGTGTCAAAATAGGACCATTTAAAAAAACCTAGAGACCTAGATAATACTTAGGAATTAAATGACAAGTAAGAAGCTTCAAAAAGTCATCAAAACTTCAATTTTCATCCGCTCCATTCAAAAGATCATCATCATCATCACCACCAATGTCAAGTTCCTCATCATCATCATCCTCTTGTTTGTCACATGACGCACCTTCCACCATAACCACTTCATCTAACTCTTCTTCATCTCCTTCATCTCCTTCATCATCTTCAATAATTTCAATTTCATCATCAACCAAGGAGTCTCTATTTTCCTTTTACCTTTGTTGTTTGCATTTAAGTTCCTTGGCCCTATATCAAAAATAGTTGAAGCGTAATTTGTAAGCAATAATGTAAATATAGAAATTAGAAAATCAAATTAACTATTAAAAAATTGCACTCATACCTCTCTTTTTCTTTTTGCCACTAACTTCTTCATCATCTTGGAGGCACTCTTGAATGTCCAACCATGAATGATCTTCGAATAAACAGGAATCTTCTTTCTTGGTAATCCATTCGTCATCGGATTCCATATCCGATAAACAAATAGGATCATATGTTTCCCCTCTTTCTTGCCTCTTCTCTTGTCTCATTTCAAGTCTAATGTTGTACTTCACAAAAATTAATGCATTTAATCTTTGTTGCTTTAAACGGTTCCTTCTCTTCGTGTGCACTTGATCAAAGGAACTCCAATTCCTCTTACACCCCGTTGCACTATAAGTAAAACTTAGCACTCTAATAGCTAACCATTGAAGTTCCTTGCACTCTTCTCCATAACTCTTCCACCATAGAGCTAGAAAACAATAGTTGCAATACATTATAATTATATTATAAATTTATAATAATATTATATTACATAAGAAGGCAATGAACACATGTTCACAAGTCACCACTCACCGGGTTGCTTCTTGTCTCTTGTCAAGATTGCCATGCTCATACCAAACATACCCTCGGCTCTTTTGAACTTCTCCAATTGTGCATCAACCTTTACCCTTGTCTCTACATCAGGGTAAAATCTTTCAACGGTTCTATATAACCCGACTTTAACTTCATGATCCGCCTTGAAGTTGTCGCTATAATGGAACCTACACAATGAAGTGCGAACTACGTTTACTATAACCACAAGGATGATGAAAAACAAGAACAATATATTTGATTAATTTACTTACTTGGGATTAAGATAGTAAGCTGCCGCATGAAGAGGCTTATAAAGTTGCATATCCCATCTCTCATCAATAATTTTTCAAATCTTTTCATATCTTCCCTTCACATTGTCTACATTCTTGGCAATTTTTTCTTTGACCCTATCCATAGCCTCATAAATGTACCCAATTACCGGCTTGGCGTCATCATCTACAAGTCTCAATACTTTTACCAAAGGACGACAAGTTTCATGCAAAGCTTTACGGCCTTCCAAAATCTAGAGTCATACAGAATTGTCTCTTGTGTTTTTAATCCTGCAACACTCTTCCCATACGAACTCTCAACCCAAGCTTGGGATGCAACCATAGCTCTTAGTTGAATCTTTGTTTCTTCAAAACTTTTCAATGTTAGATAAGCGGTAACAAATCTAGTAACTGTTGATCGTGTTAATTCCTTCTTCTTTGTAAACTTTCTAAACATGGAAAGAACCCATTGACGCCTATAAATGTAAATTGATATCTCTTTCGCCTTTTTTAATGTATCTTTAAAAATTGGCAACTCACCTATGTCACTAAACATCAAATCAACACAATGCGCCGCACACGGAAATCAAAACAAATTTTTCCTTCTCTTCTCCAACAATCTACCGGCAACTACATAAGTGGATGTACTATCTGTCACCACTTGTACAATATTTTCTTCCCCAATCTCCTTCACCAAATCATCAAGCAACTCATACAATTTTTCAGAATCCTTGATTATGGTCGAAGTATCAATTGATCTAATAAACACTGAACCACGTGGGCTATTGACAAGAAAATTAGTAATCGACCTTTGTTTCCTGTCAGTCAATTTATCAGATATTAAAGTGCAACCCGTATTTTTCCACTCATTTTTGTATACCTCTAATCCATCACTTACAAGGTCGACCTCTTTCTTTAGATAGGATACTCTAACCTCATGATAAGTTGGGGGTTTTAAACGCTTGCCATAATCACCAACGGACGCCAACATTCTCTTCCATAAAGGGTCTTTGACCAAATTAAATGGCAATGCATTTCCATAGATATATCTACAAATATCGCTAATTACCGACTCCCTTTTCTTTATTATTTGATTTATTATTTGTTGTTTGGCTTTTCCCTTTCCTTTTGTAACATATGCGTCCATAGTTCCCTTTCTTTTAACATATGGGCTACCTCCACGCCATAAAAATAAATTTTGGTTACAATAATTGCAACATAAATGCATCATATTTGTTTCAGTCACTTTAGTACAATGTCTCCAAGTAAGATCTTTAACTTTTTTCCTCTTGTTATTCTCCATTCGCACCAGCTAGTAGCGGGGAAGGTGGTGATTTCCTCGTAGCCAACCAT
>JABCMJ010006139.1:0-16005 GCA_014822125.1 Arbutus unedo
GATTTCAAAAAAGTTTATGATTTTGTTAATTGGAACTTCTTGATTGACATGATCCATAAGTTGGGAGAGGGACCAAATGGTGTAAGTGGATCAAAAATTGTATTTCTTCCACATATATATCCATCCTCAAGGATTATTCCATCCTTCTTCTAATGATTCTACAGTACAAGCTGTTGGAATTATTTAAGTTTTAAAACTCATTTTAATTAAGTTATTTTATTAACAAGCATTTCTTCAAGAGACACCATTTGAATTAGTGTCTTTTCACTTAAAGTTGTTTCATTTAGAGTTGTGTCCTTTTGAAAAGACACAACTCAAGTCTATATAAAGGATTGATCTCATTCACAATAAAGACGACTAACTTACATTTTTCTTCTTCTCTCTCGCTCTTGTTTCTATTCTCTTCTATTTTCTATATTATTGGGCAACTTCGGTCACAGACGGTTCATCTTACTTTCGGTGGATGCAAACATCGAGAAGGCTTAGCTGTGATTTGGGTTATATCTTGGAGTTGTTCATTGAGCGTTAATACATGCGCGTGGGGAGGCAATAACAGCTTTAGGACAGCGACATCATGCCTCTCAAATCATAGGCCAAATTATCTCTTTCTTTACAGTCATCTTAATATATTATTTAGACATTGTTTTCTTCCTTTATGAGTTTTGAGTATTATATGCCTAACAGAAAAAACAAGTTGCATGTGTGGTATATGAGAACATGAAAAGCCACTTAATTATACATCGAAAAATCAAGTTACGCTTATTGGGATATAAATTTCAGGTTTGCCTACAAAATTGAAGCCATTAGGGGTTCTAATATTTCTTGAAGGAGGGAAGACCTAGATAATGTGGGATTTGGCTCAAATTACCACAAGTTTAGGTGTGTTGCCGCCGCTCAGACCAGATCGTGACTGGGGCAATGGACATCTATGATTTACAACGACTCGAAATTTTAATAAAAAAATAATAACAATAGAACCATTTTAAAATTCATGCTTGAATTATTTAGTTAATTTACATTCACTTTATGAACGATTGAGATTTATTAAAGTGATCGTTGGTTGTGATCAAGATTATATGATAAGCGAGTAACACAAGAGTTTTTTCCCATCATCTTTCTCATTAACACAATAATGGAATCCTAAGTTTTTTCTTAAAACAGAATCAGTTTTTATTTTTTGAGATTTTGATAACAAAAACTATTAGATTACGATTTTTGATGACAAAAATTATTAGATTTCATTACTTTTGATTAAAGATTTTATGGTGATGATTATGAGGGATTTTTCCTATAAAATGCAATTGACATACTTAAACTTTCCTTCACCATTTTTAGAGTAAAAATCAGAGAGACTAAGAGATTTTTGGAAGTTCTTGGGAGAGAGAGAGAGTTTGATGTCAAGAGCCAAAGCTCCGTTTGATTGAAGTTCTACCATTTTTCTTCGATTCTTCATTTTATTTCACGATCGAGGTAGGAAAAATTTTATCTCCAACCCTTAGAAATTTACTTGTGGTATGATTACATGTTTAGATTTGTATAATTATGTGAATTTTGATATATTTGTGGTAGAACACAGAAACCTAGAAAATTACAAATCTGAAAAACGAAACATAGAGATAACCTAAATTTGGAAATTTTCGTTAAGGTTGTTCCAAAACTCCACAATTTCTAAAATTGTTAATGAAAGTTTCTTTATGTGTTTTCTGTATTTGGTAAAAATTTCAAATCCTAACTCAAAGTATAAAATTATACAAAAATTTGTATCCAAGTAGCAGCAAATTCATCACCATGCAGGCTACACTGACACACATTATGTTACCCTACCCTTAAATTTGTGCCATAAGTTTTGACACTCAATAAGTTACCCTACCCTTAAATTCCCTTTTGAATATTTTAGCATAATAACATGATGTGCAGTGCACAGAGTATGAAATTATTCAAGATCTAATCATGCGGTAAGATAAGTGCAGAAATAGTAAGTACATGCTTTAAATTGAAATCATCAGAGTAATTATCACAAGGAATATCAATACTAAATGTACCATGAGTCCTCAACTCGAATCAAATGTTCTAAAGTATGATCAAGTTATATAGTTCCATCAATTGTTCCGAGAATGACCTCGTCATTTATTTCGAATAGGTTTTTCTAACATCAATAACCTCGTTATATATTTTGAATAGGATTTTCTAACATCAATGGCCTTGTCATATATTTCTAATCAATATTTCTAACATCAATGAAGTCAAGTATGATGCTTCTGAATGATAACAATCCCGACCACCATACTAACCAATGTTTCCCAACCATCCTGCTCCCCAACCACGCTATTTTCCAATTGTCATGTTCCCAATCAATAAGCAACCCCTGGCATTATATCCTGTCGTTATTGTGCCGGAACAATATTAGTTTAAAGTTTATGCTAGAAGATCGTTTAATAAAAAAGGCACGATAAGACTAGATATAACTTTGACTCAAGCATAACTTGGCTAAACACATGACACAACTAAATTACAGCACATGGATACTACAAAGCTTGGGTCTATCAAATATTTTGGTTAAAGTCAAAACTCGGCTCATGTCGCATCACAGCTATAAGACACGCATAATATTTTCACGAAAAATATATCCTCAACCACTAATCGTATATCATTATCTGTGTGTTTACATTCAGATATCCATGGGAAACCCTGAGTATCAATCTCTGAACAATCGTCCAAAATAATCAGGGTGACAATCATGGTAATTCATACTCGACTAATATTTAACTATTAAACATAAATCACATAATAATAAGATGAGTGTGTAAATAAATAAATATTTAATAGTTAATCATAAAAAATTATTTAATAATACACATTACAAGATAAATATATTTATAAAATGAGTTTATAGTAATTTTTATGGTTTTTCAATAAGAGTAAAAAATTAGGTAATTGAAAAGGCGTAAATTATAAAGTTTTCTTGAAATTAATTTAAATGATAATTGATAAAATAATTAAATCTATAATAAAGTATAACAATTTTAATTATAAAAATCGTAACAATAATAGGGTAATTCTAAAATTTAGGTAACAAGAGTATAATCTAAAATTTATAAAAATATAGGATAAAAATTGTATATATGAAAAGTTGGCTAATTTTAGTCAAAACCCTGTCCGAAAGTCAATCCAGTCCCGGATCTGGTCGCAAATCCGGTCGCAAATCCAATTGTCTGGATTTAAATCCGGATAGAAATTCAGTTTTGGAAAAAATTGGACAGTCTCTATAATTCGCGATTTCTTCTCTGGCGAAACTCCGTTAATGCTAATATTATAAGAAAACATTCAAAATGGGTTTAAGAGGAGGGACTTATAGTTGGTTTGGAGTTTGACAGAGGTTTGGTCGGGTTTCAGATGCCGGTTTGGTTCGGCAAAATTTCTTACTTCTCTTTATTCTTCCTCTCCTCTCTTCTTCTGCTCCATGCCTTCAAATTTTGTGGGATGCGTTTTAGAGAGGGGGGAGGGGGGGGCGTCTCTATTTATTAGGGGAGGAGGAGTGGAAGGTTGAGCTTGCTCAGAACAATTCAACAGATGGTGGAGGAGTAGGGGTAGGGTGGTGATGAAGGTGGCTGATTGCAGACCGATGGGAAGTGGAGGAGTCATGGATGAGAGAGAGGGGTGAGGGTGGTGTCGGGTGAGGAAAGAGAGAGAGAGTGCCGTGAGAGAGGAGAGAGATAAAATATATATACACACACTCTACTGGTAAACACACACTTTTTCCATTTATATAGGCTTACCATATATACTAAACCTATATATATATGGAAAAGGCTTACCATATATAGTAAGCCTACATATATATATATATATATATATATAATAAGCCTATATATATAATAAGCCTATATAGGCTTATTATATATATAGGCTTATTATATATAAATATATATATATATGTAGGCTTACTATATACGGTAAGTCTATATAAATGGAAAAAGTGTGTGTGCATATATATATTATATATATACTCTAAAATATACTAATAATAGTAAAAGGAGAAAACACATAATATATATATTAATGTATATATGCATGTGTACGTAAAAAAAAATTATATGCGGGGTTAATAATAAAATATGCTCAATCTATATATTAAATCGATTAAAATTTACGGCTCATTACACTTTCAACCTCTCACAGCTATTAAAAGCAAATTCCCAATCATCCTTACTTGGAAAACATTTATAATGGGAATCCTTGAGTTTCAAACGATCAAAAATTACCTTATGCTCAACAGCAACTTTAAGCATTAAAAATGTGGAATTCCACCTTGTAAAGTGATAGTTTTTTATCATGTGTAATACCCAACTGTCGAGTAGTATCTCCAAAAAAATTCTCTCTCTTTGGTGTTGCTATCCAAAAAGCAACATTTTCTCTCATTTTTTCAATTGAAGCCTTGATTACATCTAAATCGTCTTTCACAATTATGTTCAGAATCTGAGCAGTACATCATACATGAAACATACCCTTACACCACATGTGATCACTTCAAAAAATTTCCAAGCAAAGAGATACCATTGCATCATTTGTAGTGGCATTGTCAACAGTCAAAGTTGATAATTTTCTATCAATATTTCACTCTAAACATGCGCCATCAACGCTTCACATAGTATTTCTGCTGTGTGTGGATATGACACATATATAAATCTAAATAGATCAACTTTTTATAATTATTCTACTTGCAAATAGGGAGTAACTTAACATACAAGATTGCTATAACATTAAAATACTAGTCTTAGAAGTACTTGATAATGCGGTTTTGCAAATTCCAAGAATCGTCAATAAAGTGTGCTGTGATAATCATATATCCTCTTTTTTGGTTGTTAACTGTCCACATGTCAGTAGTTACATAAATTCTACTTCGATTTTTTCATAATCATCATTGTCTTCCCCCTCTCAACATCGTAGATTTTCAAAATATCCCTTTTGATGGTGTTACTAGAAACCATACGAAACAAAGGTTGAACAGCATGCGAGTATCTCTTAAACTCAACATGGTCCACTATAGATAATGGATATTTATGTATAATTATCATACAAGCCAATTGTTTCCTAGCATCTTCTTGATTGAAAGTATAAGCTTCAAACTTTCTCACTTTTGCATCTCCCACGGAAAAACTAAATGTTAGAAACTTTTGCTTTGAATCAACCAATTTTCCCCTCATAGAAGAGTTAAAGTGATCTTTCAAGTGTGTTGTCCCACTCGTAGCATCCCCGAGAAGCTTTTTTTTTTTACAATAAATACATCTTGCCTTCACCTGCCCAACTCCCTTAACTCATATCCTATCAAAATGTTCCCAATGAACACTTTGTAATTTATCTTTGGGCAACACTTCATCTCCATCAGAGTTTATTTCAACATTTGAAATGGGAATTGACTATGTTTCTTCTGATGAACTACTAAACGTTGGTACTTGTGGTTCATTTGATTCTACATAAGCAGTTGACATAAAGTAACACTCTTTAGTAGACATATTGTTACACACTAATTGACAATCTATTAGTATGCCTAATCAAAGCAAACACAAAAGAGCAAAACTAAATTAAAATGTCATAAAATATTTCAATCTTGCCTCCTTTTTCTTTTTTATATAATCAAGGAATCCTTTGGTTTCCAACCTTACGGTGGTTTATGGGTGACCCACTGACCTTGATACTTGTGGTGATAGAAAATGGTTATAATTTCAAATTGTACAAAAAAAAAAAACTTGAGATAGAAGTGCAGGACACCATAAGTAAGCATAGTTTTTCTTTCATAAGTATCGGAGAGATTTCCTATCAAAGGCATCATCACTAACGTTCCTAATTCCATTATTTGCAAAAATTGATATTCGATTTCGCTAAATATATATATTATTGTCAATCGATCGAAGTTCATTATCTAATTAAATAAAAAATTACGAAGTAAAGTGATAAAAAAGAATTGTTACTTGCACCGAGAGAGACAGTCAACAACTTAGCAACCGAGAGAGAGAGCCACTGCCAGTGACTTAGCAATTGGATTTGTTATCGTACCGAGAGAGACAGAGAGAGTAGAATGATCAGTGGGTCACTTGGTCAGTGACTCAGTATTGCATATGTACACTGTACAATGAGAGAGAGAGAGAGAGAGAGAGAGAGAGAGAGAGGGGTGGGGAGACCTATAAGCAAAAATCGAGTGGTGTAGTGGTGTGCGGCGGGAGAAGATTGACTGAGTGAGGTCTAACCTCTAACTTCTACACTATAACACTAAAGAAACTCTAAACTAAAGAAACCCTATTACTTTTAAAAAATAACATAAAAAAAATAAATATAAGCGGGAATAGGGGCGCGACGGGATGGGACGGGGATTGGGGCAAGGAATAGCCAAACTCGAATCCTACCTGTTTCTCATTTTTCCTCTATATAGATCCCCCGAATTTGATCCAATTTTCAAAAAAATCCTCGATTTCCCTACTCGTTTGGGGCAGGGAATGGAGTGGGGCAGGATAGATTGGATGGAATTGTCATCTCTATTTAAGTTTTGTATATCACAATCCCCTTAAAACAAATTTCTCATTTTCTTTGGGTGTTAGAGGATCACACTAATTGCACTTGTCTCTTAGGGTAAAACAGCTCACTCGGTCGATAAAGCACCATCCAATTGACTGTATGTCGAATTAACTGTATTTGTCTCTCTCCACAAAAAACACAAAAATAAAAAGAAAATTGTGTATACAAAAAATTTCAAATTGTTCAATCATATTGAAACCAAGAACATGATTTACAATTTATAGAAACCCTTAAAGCTTATGAAAACCACTCAAAACATAAATAGAGCAATTAATAAGAATATTATTGGACAACAATGGCACAATTAATGGATATCAATACAACCATGAATGTGTTATAACCGCTGAGACCTTCTGGTTGCCTCGTTAGACCATCTGTTGTTCTAAATTTATTCACAATCCTTTCAAATTTTCAATAATCCCTTACATTAATGAAATTAACAAAAAACTAATACAAAGTACAAAGAAAACCTAGAAAGAGAGCAAATCGGATAGTCCCTGCATAGGATAGCTAGCTTTTGGCCTTAAAAATTTTCTTTTAAAAGCCTATTATATTTACTAGCAAATTAGTGAACATAATGTCTTGAACTATTCTGCCATTTCTGTAAACCAAGACAACAAACTCCATATATGTACTTCTTCTAACACAATTCAGTTCTCACTATTGTGTTTGTTTTGGCCATGAATACACGTTTAGGTTCTGCAAGTGTTCAAATAATTTCGCCTTCTGAAATTCTTATTGAAGCAGCTTCACTTCACACTTACATAGGTGACATTTTATCACGAGTATCTCAAACACTCCACTAGGAATCTCAATTCCAATGCATAAGAGTCATTAAAAGCAAATAGTAATTTCTTATCCTTAAAGACATCACTGTTGCACTATATGAAAAGGTAGTAGAATCAATCTCTTTAGTGATCTGCGTAATCGCACACTATTAGATTGTCCCTTTGAAACTTGATCTTGGGATCTTTAGTCAACAAGATTGAGTTTTCATCACGGTAGTTTTAATTTATATGCTTTTACAACTAGCTCTCTATTTGACCCTGTGATTAGTAGATTTGCAATATTGTCGCTATCAAATCATGACAATCTAACTTGAGAGTAATTATTTAATGGTATAGGGTTTATGATAACATATCTGGACTTATGACTACACTTTTTACTGTATGTCCATCCAATTATAAATTGGCTATTGCAGTTTACACATATTGACGATGCATGTTTTGACCATCTACAAACATCTTCCATCCGTTGACATAGCCATTCGCTTATTCAGTTGCCATGTCTAGAGCAATAAAACTTTGACTCCATCATAGAACCATGTTAAACACATCTATTTAGAAGATTTCCAACATGCATTTGCACCCATTAGTGCGAAACATATCCATTTATGAATTTCGAATAATTTATATTAAATATCTAGTTTGCATCACTGTACCATTCTAGTACTACAAGACATCTAGTATACACACTACAACAAATCAGGGTTTTTTCGGCATTTTTAAAACGCCAACACAAGTCGTATAAATGCTGGAAAAACTTTCCCTAGCGTGTTAGAAAACGTTGCCGATACAGTTGTCAGAAATACGAAATGACGTTTCACAAAAGTTGGGAATGCTTACCGGTGTTTCTCCTGACGTTTAGTAAACACCATAATGTATTTCCGGTCCAAGTGCTAGCAATCCCTTTCCCGGGTTTTTATAAAATGTCGAGAATATTGTTTTTCTTAGAAATTTAGTTTGTGCTATTTTTTTTTAATTTCTTCGTTGTTTCATCAACAACTTATATTCAAATATAAGATCTATGACATAAAAATATCTCAACTTCATTCACCATAATTTGTCAATTTGTCAAATACGTTAGGAGATATCTAATAACACGAGTCACTCAAACATAAACCATATAATATAACATCTCAAAAATCTCTCCAATACATTCACTCAAACGTTTCTCAAAATCCATAACACATCAAGCATTTCTTCCAAAATCAAGCTAAAAAACCATAATAGATAAACATAGAACACTATGTCAAGGACCAACTAATTGCTACCGCGATCATTAACGTGGGTGAACCTGAAATCGAATAACTTAACCAAATTTAGAGTACGTCACATGTATTAAGAAGTTCAAAAGGTCTAAAGTTTTATGTACATATACTAGTCAACAATTACCTTGCATTATTGATCGCAATTTGAATCTTTTTGCAATCTTGTTTTCCAAGTTTGGATTGATTGAATTGAAAAGAAAATATGAAAAGGATACATAACTAAAAAAGTTTATATATGCTAACCTCAATCAAAATACTACAAAAATCGAAAACTAGTACGTTCAAATAATCAAGAGTTACAATATTGCCAAAGCACATTTTGAGGATCTACATGAACTAACTTAAAACCTAGACAACATGAATTAGAAATATAAGAACCATTTGGTTAAGGATAGAACTAAAATGTAAATAGTAATATTAAGATAAACCAAATGAAACAAGTTCATCCACACAATTTCAAGGATATTAACTTAATACTTGCTACCCAAAACCACCCACAAAGGTTATATCTTTAACAAAAATTCCAAAATCCCTGTGAATTGAACAAGAAAAATGCCCCTTCTGCAAATCAGTAAGAACCAAACCATTTTCATAAAAAAACATAACCCTATACTAGTGGATACCTCCTACATAATCTTAATCGTTTGAAACTTTCATTGCATCTAACATCAACTTTTATTGAAATTTAGCTAGTATGATAACAGACCTCACTTTTGTACGATATCACGGGGGTGTGTTTTATCTAATGTCTCACTGTCAGTATATATACCAGTCCTTGTCAAACTTTTAATAGGTCCTCAAAGAATCAAGAATTGGCTATGAAGAACAAATACTCTAAAATTTGTGTACGTACATGTATCGTGAAAAAATGGGTATACCACAGAAAATGTTACAAACAAAGTGGCTATACCACGGAAAAATGTTTAATTTACCTAGGGGTCAAGTATCCACATAAGAGGCTAATTCAATGTAAAGACCACTCAAAAAAACACTAGCTAAATGATTGTAAATTATGAATGTCTTCGTGAAATTCAAATTCCTCAAACATTTATTACCAGAAAAATAAATAAATAAAACCAAATATTCGACCGATAGAACAAGCGAACAATATCAGGGGGTTTATCTTAATTGGAACTCTATTTATATGCTGCACATACATACCAATCCAAGAAAATAGTCTAAATAGCAGATGCAGTACTACTACAAACTAGCCAAAAACCTATCCGTTCGAAGTATGCTAAAACAATTATACACAAAAACATATAAAAACCCAAATCTGAAAATGAAACTAGTTCAATCATAATATTTTTTCCTTTCCATTCACACGTACAGACACCCCATGGAACATAATGATATGAATATGTTGGGACTAGAAGAAAAATTATACGAAATCTGAATATGTTGATCAACCAACAAACTATAAAGGGAGAGTGCTATTAGAAGAAAAAAACATCTTAAAAATAAGAGAGAGAGAGGGAGTGGAACGAAAATTAGAAGATGAATGCAAAATAGATAATAATCCAAAGAGTTGCATTGGGTCAATGGGTGTCCTCACAAATATCCTTCGGATCAATGAGAGAGAGAGAGAGAGAGAGTTGAATGATCAAATAAATTTTCAAAATGCAGCAGTAGATCCAACAGTTGACCGAGAGAATGAGAGAGCTAGGGCTGACTTGATTTTAGGGGTGGGGGAAATAAGGGAGGGAAGATAAATATTAGGGTGGGGGGAAATAAGGGGGAATTGAAGTTGTGGGAAATATCTAGCTTAGCATAGGTTTTGCAAAAAATAAAAAAATCTATCCTGGAAGGAGTTTTTTAAGGAACGCGGGAAAAAATGAGAGGAAATATCTGGCTTGTTGTAGTGACTGCAACCCATAGTCATGAGTGTACTCAAAGTATCACACCACCCCGACTATTTCTTTCTAGTGATTCTCCTCTCGATCTACACGTAATCACATTTTCGAAGAATGACGCATTTTTCGATCTCCTAATCATGTTCTTGTAAATATCGAGTAGCTCAAATTCATTTACGAGAATCCGACATGCATCACAAAAAATCGATCAAAATACAATTAACGATTTTTTCACATTTTCTAATTCTCTTGGGTGTAAGTACTATCACATATGCAAGATATCCTCACATTTTAAAGAATTAATAGGAAGCCCCCTCTTCCGCTTGGATTTTCATCCACTTTTATAGCATGCCACTTTACATTGAGGATATCATTCATGAAGAAAAATGCTTCGCTTTATACTTTTCATGACAAAATAGAATTTATTAACATAGCATTCATCATTGCCTATAAGACATGATTTTTATGTTTGCCTTTCTCTCCAATAAAGAACATGAAACACAAAATTCAAAAGAAAGCGCGAAGACAAAATTGTCATATCATTCAATCGTATTGAGTCGACAACTAAATATTACAGAATAAAATTTAAATACATAAGTGATTTAGAAATAAAAATATAATACCAAATTGAGTCTTGTAAATAACAATTCCCTTAAAACAAATTCATCGTTTCTTGTGGGTGTTAGAGGATTGCACTAACTCTTGTTTTCTAGGGTAAAATGGCTGATCACTCAGTAGATGAAACACCACCCAATCGACTATTGGTCAAATTAACTGTGTTTGTTTTTTCCACAAAGAATGCAAAAATCAAAAGAAAATTGTGTAGACAAAAATTTTCAAATCGTTAAGTTGTATTGAAACTAATAACGAGATTCACAATTTATAGAAACCTTAAAGCTTACTAAACTACTGAAAAAATAAACAGAGCGATTAATAGTAATATTAATGGATATCAATGCAATCATGAATGAGTTGTAACCGCCGAGATCCTCTGGTTGTCTCGTGAGATCCTTTAGTGTCCTACATTTATTTACAATCCTTCTAAAATTTTAATAGAATTGACTAGGTTGTTTTGAAATTTTAAAATTTGAAGTTTTTTTAGATTTAGATTTTTTTTTTTTTTTGAAAATTTTCATGTATTCTTAGTAGGCTATTTAGAATTGACATCTTGTTAGCTTTTATTTATTTTATCCATTTATCTTATTTACCAAAATGAAAAGCTAATGATAAGTTGAGGTTTTCTATGAATAGAAGCAGTAGGAAGATCCTTGTCCACGTTCTGAAGATCTCCCTATAATTATCTACATATTGTATTAATTTTATAATATTTTTAATAGTATATAAAATTTTCTTTGCAGACCAAAAAACAAACTATATATTAGATGAATTATATTAATTCAACATGTTCCACTTTTGTTGTGTGGGCGTGAGAATCCCGTGACATCATTTAAATATTTTACATAAAAAAGCTATTCCATGTGCAACTTTATGTCCATTCAATTAAAATTATTAATTTCTATTAAAACAATAATATTCACACCTCATTTTTATACATTTATACTCTTTTTTTATTCTATTATATAAATTTACTTAAATACTCTTTTATTTAAATACAATAAAAATTATCTTGTATTAAAATAAAAAATTATTTTAGTAATTTTATATAATAGATTAAAAAAAGTACAAATAGACAGATATAAGATGTGAATACCAAAACTCTTTTAATATACCGGACTACTCCGATTGATGAACTTTTAGGTAAATACACATAAATTAAAATAATTTTTTTTATAATGCATAAAATTTATTTTTAAGTTATAAAAATTTATTTTATATATTTTACATAATTCATCCTCCACTCATTATAGTTGTCTTCTTGATAAATCGCTCCACCCTTACGTCTCCACTCATATAGCTGTCTTCTTGATCAATCGCTCCACCCTTAGGTGGAAGTCAACTACCACTTATGCATTTTTTATTAAAAAATATTATTTAAAAAATAATAATAAACTTAAAACGATAAATCAAAACACTACCTTAGCAATAAAAAATTACAAGATTAATAATTTTGTATCCAATACCCAATATCTTTTAAAAAGAAGTTTAGAAATAACGCTGACCCTATTTTTTAATTTCGTCCCCAATTCAACATCAGTCGAGAAAAGAAACCATCGGTGTCGTTTGGATCGCTGCTCGCTTTGTGATCACCTCCAATCCCTCCTGATTCTGTGTCTCGAGAAAGTGAGGGTATATAGAGCAGAACCGACGGTGGTGAGGAATCGAAAGCGAAAAGTTTGATCAGAGAAACTGCTGTATGTCAGTGGGGTACACCAGTCACAAGTACTACGTCGGCGGATACTGTGAGCTCGCAAATCCATTACAATGGCCACAACTGAGGAAAAAACGACGCCTCTTCTCCGAAAGGCTGCTCCATTGCAGGATTGGAGCGTCACAACCGCCGATCATCCCTCGGCCGATCAGATCCACCGCAACAGAGCTTCTGTAGCGACTTTAATTCATCCTGTCGATTCCCTACCTCAATCTTCTGCAAATCCTACTTCTTCCAAAGGTATGGAGCGCTCTCTCTCTCTCTCTCTCTCTCTCTATATATATATATATATATATATATATATATATATACACGCACACGTTTGTGTGTGTACGTACATAAATATGTGTGTATGCAGAAGACATTATATGTATAGTAGTATATAGTAGTTATATTAGCCTGTTTGGATTCAAGTGTCAATTAATAGGTATGTATTGCGGTCTTCCGTTCTAATAATTTCGGTTCTGAAATGAAAATTTGATCCGACCTATGGGAAGTGATCATCTCGTGATGGCGATAGAGCTGCTGGTATATTATCAAACTTCTTATAATTCTCGCTTGAAGAAAGAATTTCGAATGGACGGTCTTGATTTTGTATTGTGGTTGTCGTTACTCAGTGGTCGTTTGCTGTAGAAATGGTGAGGATAAAAGCTGAACCATAACTATTGTAGTTGGATGTTGTTTTTGGTTATTCCGATAAGGCATCTGAAGTTAAAGACTTCTTGTTTGGTTAAACTGAAAATTGAAAATTGGGTACTGAATATTAAATGATGAAAATTTCATGCTGGAAAACTGCTTGATGAAAACCTTAGTTTTGAATTTGACCAATCTCTTTGATAGAAGAAGCTGAAATATGAAACTCAGTATGTATGAAGTACTGATATTGCTGCAGAATACAGGCACGATACAATATGTATAAGGTGATGCAAGAAAATGTAAAAAAATAGCATACGATTACTGTTAAGATACGTTAGATTAAAACACATTTTTCTAGTTTTTTAGCATTGTATTACGCAATAATGACAAGAATGGTGATAAAATAATTGTATTTTTCTTATGCAATAGTGTTGTATGTATGCCTACTTGGTAAATTTGTTTAATTATTAAAATCTAATTCTAACAAAACATGCATGACACATTAAGAAATAAGAACATTAAAAAACTATAGCCATATGTAATTTTTTCTGGATATCTAACAATTTTGTTATAATACTATGCAAGAAATTTCACAATCTTAACTTATAAAGTATTCTATATTTTAAGAGTTCCCTAAATTATTTTTTATATCGTGGAGATTTTTGGGATACGTATATGTGAATATCGGTATCCGATAGGAACACAACACAAATACTACTCCCATCTAGAAGTAATTGTGCTTCATAGCTCATTATTTTAATTTTCTTTGTTAACTTTTATATACTGGGAGTGATGTGTTGGTGGCAGTGGCAGTAGTGGTGGAGAGGTGGGCCCAATTTGGGGGGGGGGGGGGGTGGTGTAGTGGTGGTGGAGGAGGAAGACTTGTGGTGGAGCTATGATGGTAATGGTGATGATGTGGTGGTGGAGGGGGAGGGAGAATGATGGTGTGGTGGTATTTTATGGTGGTGGTAGTGATGATGGTGAGGTGTTGGTGGTGGTGGTGTTGGTGGTGGTGGTAGTGGTAGTGGTAGTGGTAGTGGGGGATAATGGTGGTGGTGATGGTGGTGGAGGAGGAGAAAGAGTGGTAGCAGTGGCGGCGGGGGCAATGGGGGTGGTGTCATAGAAGTGCTCATTGCTGCTTATGCATTAACTGTATAAGCAGCTACAAATTCACTCAACACCTCATTAGTAACTCTGCTAGGTAAGATTTTCATAATTGTAACTCCACTCAGTGGTTTGAGTGAGTAAATTATCGAAGGAACTTCATTTAATTGAACGTATGCAGGTTTGAGTATTGAAGTGTGTTATCAAACAACCCCTCAACCTAAGCAAGCAATCATCAATGCACTAATCAGGAAGAGGGACTTTTATATGCTTTTTCTCGTTCTCTACATTTAGTGTAACTTAGACTTAAATTCTTTTTTTATTTTGGTGTTAATTTGTTTCTGATGATGATATCTATTCCTTGGTACATAGTTGGTAGCAACTACTTTTCTTCTTTGTTATTGAATAGGTTGAATTGCTTTGGTATCTTTCGGGGCCTCGATTAAAGCTTTTTTTTGTTACTTGAACAGGGCTTCCTATTATGTTGAGGGCTCAAACCCGCCACCCTTTAGATCCTTTAACTGCTGCTGAAATCTCGGTGGCTGTGGCAACTGTTAGGGCTGCTGGATCAACTCCAGAGGTTGCTTTTTGCACCTTTATTTTTTCTCGTCATAAGGGTGTAGAATTATAATCTGACGCAGATTTTTAATATGTTCAGGTGAGGGATGGCATGCGGTTCATTGAAGTGGTTTTGTTAGAACCTGAGAAACATGTGGTTGCCTTGGCAGATGCATACTTTTTCCCTCCTTTCCAGCCTTCATTACTACCCAGAACAAAAGGTGGACCCATAATTCCCACCAAACTTCCTCCCAGGCAAGCTAGACTTGTTGTTTATAATAAAAGGTCAAACGAGACAAGCGTATGGATTGTTGCACTGTCTGAAGTTCATGCTGTGACTCGAGGGGGGCACCATAGGGGCAAAGTTATTTCATCCAATGCTGTGCCCAATGTTCAGCCTCCTATGGTATGTAATACTTATTTTCTCCATATTATTTCTACAAATCAATTCCAATCTTGAAGCAAATTGATAGCCTTATCAACTTCATTTAGTTTAGTGGCAACTGTTGATTACCTGATTGAGTTGCTTGGGCTTTGACATACTTCTGTTAGAGTTTGGAGTAGCCTCACCAATGTACATGTGCATGCACATTGTAAGAGGGGCGGAACATTTATTTATAATAAAATGAATGAGGTTAGGGTTAGGGTTAGGGTTAACCTAATGGACTCTAGTTACCGAGGCTCATTAGGGTTAACCTATACATGTAACTAATTAACTAACACCCTCCCTCAAACTGGTGCATACACATCAATCATGCCCAGTTTGTTACATATGTATGAAACCCGATTCCCAACTAGTGGTTTAGTGAAGATATCCGCCAATTGTTCACCGGTGCGCACATGGCTAGGAGTGATCGTGCCTTTCTTGTATTCATCACGGATGAAGTGACAATCGATCTCAATAT
>JABCMJ010006140.1:0-23439 GCA_014822125.1 Arbutus unedo
GTGTAGGTCAATGGGTCACCTTTAATGTGAGTCCAACAAAATCACGCTATAAAAATATCCGAGATAGAATGTGTATATTGATGGTGGTAATTTGTCTGCCTAGGATCGTTGCCCTTCTCAAAGTATTAAAATTTATTTCCGGTTACAAGATGAGCTATGTTATGATTCTTATTCTCTGTTTATATTCAATTATTTATTAAAAAACTATTCTAACCTGATTGTTGTAGATTTTTTGGTTAGACAATTAATCATCGGCCACCAAACTTGCATGGGGCAAGAGCGCGATGCTAATTATTGTTTTGTGGCATCATCATTTTGGTACCATTTGTGGGAAATATTTTTCTCACTCTAATAAATTCATCAGACTAATTGAAAACAATGATGACCACCAAATCAATGTTGGGAGGAAAGCACGAAGTTGTCACTTCTCATAACAAAGGAGGAAGTCAGGAGAGTGACCCCTCCCAGAACAAAAATTCACTAAGGACTTTTTTGATTAACGAATTTAAAATTATGGGATTTGTAAAGTGATGAGATTAAAATAAACTTTGTAATATTAAAAGATTATTAATATCACGTTTAAAATCATAATCATATTTGTTTAGAACTCGGGATTGGACTATAATTCATGATAAGTGTTGCTTTCAAAAGGAAAGATGAGATTAAAAATCTTGGTTTCCAGTATTGGCCTTTATATATTTTTGTCTTTTGATTCATGACTTATATAAGTTGGTTTTTTACTCTAATTTTTGTCATGACTTATTGTTTTTGGTATACCACTTTAGTTTAGTGTGCAACAAGTGTAACACTTTTCAAAGAGTTAATATTTTGGCCAATCATATACTAAAATTGAAAAAGCATATATATATGACAAAAATATAATTTACATATTTCGAAAGGTAGAACTATATCTAAAAAAACACATACTTATCCCAACAAATATTTGACTCACTTTTACATTTATAGATGGATCATTCGTAACCAACACCTCTATGAATATCGTACGGAGTGTTAAAACATCCCCAACAAACTGCACCTAAAATATTATGAACCAAAATAAAACTTGTTATAGTCAAAATCAACAACAATGGTGAAAAATCAACAATGGATAGTTTTAATATTTCTTTTGCAATTACATGATTTGCACACTATAAAAAAATTAATCTCCAATAAGCTTGTTTATTTTGTTCTACTAATGTTAATCCCCAATAAATTAAGAAAATTCAAAATTAACGAAAAAAATTATTTATTTATTTTTTGAGTTGTACAAATAACATATCATGAGCATATTGGTAATCTCACATAGTGAACTTGGGATGGGATTACCAATATCTAGTCTCCCATGGGGTTCTCAATCCACCCTAATGAGGGGATTCATAATTCGGTGAATATTTGCCAAACCAAACAACGGATTGAGAGCCATATGGGATTATTAATCCAATCCCATGGGTGTAGAGACTAATCAAATAGGGCCTAAGGCCTCATTTGATAAACTTCTTCGTAGGTTGGGATTTTTTGTAAAGTGGTGGGATTAAGATGAGATTCGTAATATTAAGGGATTATCAAAAACTGTGTTGTATGTTTGTTATACTCGGGATAGGATTAATAATGCTGGATTGATGTTTGTTTGCAAAAAAGAGGGATGAGATTAAATTACATATTTTTCAAAATTGCCCTTATCTAAATTGTTTAATTATTTATCTTGGTCATTCCAAAAGAATTAGAAAATGAAGTTCATGGTCAAAAAAATTAAAAATGAACAATCTCTTAATTTTATTTATATATTTATCACCTTGGAAATAAATAAAGATAGAACATGGGCAATCTTGTTTGTCATGATAAGGAACAAAATGAACAGATTGTAGTATGAACAAATTGCAGCAAAAAAAAAAAAAGTAAACACTGCGGTTAGATTGAGTTTGGCCCGGACTTGATTATTTGATTATTTTTTCGTTTTTATGTGAAATTTTTTTGTAATTTTTTATTTTTCGCCAAGTTTTTGTGGATTATTGATTCATTTCGATGAAAGATTTTAGAAAAATTATAAATATTGGGCTAAATTTGAAAAAAGTTCGGAAAAGACAGCAATAATAAAAAAATAAATTTTGTTGGTACTTATTCATTGTTTTTAGTGATTTTTTTTTAACTTTCGAACATAATTTTATACTTTTTAGATTCGTCTTATTGAGACGGACTAATAATCCACAAAATTTTGAAACCAAAACAACAAATGTGAAAAAAATTGAACAAGGTTAACAAATAAACAAAAGATAAAATGAAAGGGCAACAAAGTCACTATCTGCACACTATTTTCATCCATCTTACATGGTATTGCTAATACCTTATTTCACATGGTATTAATAATACCCCCTAGTGAGGGGTTTAGCAATCTCATGGCTTTGCTTATCCTACTATTTTTTACAAAACAAACGCTCACTACCTATGCCTATAGGATTATTAATCCCATCCCAAGTCCTAACCTGTTTATCAAACAGGGCCTAAAGGAACAAGCGCAGAACCTTACACAGCTGGTAACAACTTTGGTGGAGCAAAATGAAGTCCTGGTACAACAGATGTGCGTGAGGGCTCCGCTGCCACCAACACATCATGTAACAGAGGATCCACCAAAGGAGCCTAAAGACTAGGGGATCGTCGGAGGACAAGTAGAGGAAGAGGTTAATAGTCACCCCAATGGAAGGAGGAGAGATGCCCCACCAAAACCAAACAGAGAATTTCGTGGTGCAAGGGACAGCGATCAGAGAGCTCAAGGAAAAGCTTGAAGGCCTGAGACAAAAAGAGGAGAAGGGCAGGATGGCGGAAAGGGGCTCGCACTGAAGGTGAGCCTGCCATTCACAGAGGCAGTGATAGCTAGGACCTCCTCAGATGAACCTGTTCAATGGCTCTAGGGATCTCCTAGACCGTTTGAAGACCTACAAGACCTTCATGACATTGCAGGCGGTAACCGATGAGGTAATGTGGCTCGCCTTCCCGCCACCCTAAGAGGCACGACTCGAGCATGGTTTGGAAAGCTTAAGGTAGGATCCATCAATAGCTTCGAGCAATTAAGCCAATAGTTCATCAATCACTTTTACAGTAGTTGACGTCATCACCGCCTGACCACCTTCTTATTGAACGTCAAGCAACGCAAGGACAAGTCCCTACAAGACTATCTCAAACGGTTCAATGACGAGGCGTTCCACGTGGATGGGGTGGACGACAAGATAAATGATAATGGTTGAGCTAATGACAATAGCTCAACAACACGTGAATGCGAAAGATGCCATGGCTGCACGCCGTGGTAAAATAGACGAGGTCAGCATGAGAAGGTCTCAGCTAGAGATACCTAGGCCACACGACAAAAGTGAGCCTCCAATGAGGGGACAAGTTGAAAAGAAGAGGATCCAAGAGGGCTTTGAGCGGTTAACACCATTAACCGCCCTAGTTCCTCGTAAGCCACCAATAGCGCCATCTCTTTGTCACTGAACTCAAGCTTTTCCTTCAACCGAGTTTTCCATTTTCTTCGAAAGGTGTCAACATGTGCTAGGAGCTGGAGCTAGGTATGTTCGCCCGCTAGGCCGAGTGTTCGCCCACTTCAGAGTCTTCGCCTTTAGATAACAATAAAAAGTGCCTGCCCCTTAGGTCACCAAATTACGATGAGAGTTTCACCTTCTGAAATGCAAATTGCGTAGGGTGGCCGGGCTTGGCCGAGTTAGAAAGGCTTTGATGACTCAAGCTGGATGTCCTAATGCAAATAGCCAACAACCTAGAGGTGTGTTGGCCAAAGAAACTCAAATCTGACCCGCGAGGCAAGATGAAAGGAAGTATATTGCCAGTTCTACTGCAATCACGATCATGAAGTCGCCGATTGTTTCGATATGAAGAGACAGATTGAAGAATTGGTTCAAATAGAGAAATTGAACTAGTTTGTGACGGGATGGCAAAACTGGAGAGAATATACCGGGCTGAACAAAGAAGTTAGGTAGAGTGCAAGGAAGAGCACCCACTAGATCGAGAATTAGAACTCGTCCCATCGATAGGCGAGGTAAGAATGATCTGGGGAGGGTTCAATGAGGGAGGCAAAACTGGCTCCTACCAGAAGGCCCATTTAAGGAGATTGAGGGCAGGAGAGGAGATAGAAGTGATGATGGTGGGTAGACCGCAAAAAGAAAGAAAGATAGAGAAATAACCCATCAACTTCACTGAGGAGGACGCTAGGGGGGTCTAGCAGCCTCGCAACAACCCCTTGGTCACAACGACTGTAGTGGGGAACTACTTGACCAATAGGGTATTATTTGACAATGGGAGTTCAAACGACATCCTCTATGCAGCAGCTTTAAAAAAAAAATAGACGCCAGGGATAACAAATTACAACTTGTTCGCTTGCCGGTGGTCAGATTCTCAGGAGAATTGGTATAGCTGCTTGGCTCAGTGGAACTAACAGTCACTCTCTGCATGGCCCCAAAACAAATGACTAAGATGGTTAAATTCTTGATAGTAGATTGCCCCTCGGCCTAAAAGGCCATCCTGGGGCGAACGGCCCTAAATAACATTAAGGCAATCACTTACACTTACTACCTGATGGTCAAATTCTCGGCCAGGAACAAGAATGGAAAGCAGCGAAAGGACTAGACGATGGCCAGAGAACGCTATCTGGACACTCGTAAGGAGTAAAGGTCTAGGGAAATATTAGTGATGAGCATGCTGGAATGATGCGGTGGAAGCACAGATAACCCTGCAAGTTTTCGATTGTATCCTTTGAATGTTTTCATCTGTACTCTTTGAAGTTGTTTTTCCTTTTCTGTTGAACAAAACCCTACTTATGGTGGGTTTTCCTATGTGATAAATGTAAATGATCAAATCAGATTAATAACAATTTTGATGTTCTATACCCCAAAATTCTTCTTTCCTCTCAATTCATTTACAAATCAATGGCTGGTTTGATAAGACCCAAGAAGTCTTCGACTGAGCAGATTCATGGGCCAGTCAGATTACACCCAAGAGGTCTTTGACTGAGTAGACTCAGTGGCTGGTTGGATTAGACCTAAGATGTCTTTGATTGAGCAGACTCAATGGCTGATTGAATCAGACCCAATAGGTTTTTGACTAAGTGGATTCAATGGCTAGTCGAATCAAACCCAAGTGGTCTCTGATTGAGCAGATTGAGCGACCAATCGGATCAGACCTAAGAGGTCTCCATCTAAGCAGATTCAATATCCCATTGGATCAGACCCAAGAGATCTTTAACTGAGAAAATTCAACAGCTGGTCGAATCAGACTCAAGAAGTCTCCAGCTGAGGAAGTTCAGTATCTGGTCAGATCAGACCCAAGATTTCTCCGATTGAGCAAAATTAGCAACAAAATGAATAAGACCTAAGAGGTCCTTAAGCAAGCAAATTCAGTGGTTGGTCATATTAGACTCAAGAAGTCCCCAACTAGGTGGATAATATGGCATGACAAATTAAGTTCCTATAGCCTTTGGTTGAGCAAAGCCTAGCTAGGCTCGTGTGGGCCCATACCATACAAGGTCTGGTACAACTGAGGCAAAAGGCCCAATCAGCCCAGGCAACAACAAGGGGAAAATCCACTAGAAAATGCTAACTATTTTTACACGGACATTTTCTACTATCAAAGCACAACAGCTGGTAGAGCAATAAAGCTCAAGCATAGGGGGATAGAAAATAGACTCTATGGATCCTTCACCACCTCTGCTAACCTTTGAATGTATTGTCCCCACTGATTGCCGGTTGGGAGACGCAAGTAGAACAGTTAGTCCAAGCATTGACAGGCAGCTCAACCACTTCCAAAGATAACCCAAAAATCAGACAAGGGGAGAAAGAAAATGTTGTCTCTGTTGACCACCATAATAAGGGTGGGTAATCAACATAGATAGGGGGACATAGGAAGACGGTGGATAAAGAACCAAAAACCCAAAGTTAAGTGCAAGTTTAGAGTAAAAAATCAGACACACAAAAATGTTGGTCTACACGGGTCTCTATTACACTTTAAAGCAAAAAAACCAGAAGTCTGAATTCAAAGTTTCAAACTAGAAAAAAAATACACCTAGAGAATCTCACCTGAGTCCAACAACAGAATCAACATCAGAGCCAGAATCATCCTCCGGCCTGAACATTGAGAGGTCCAGCTTGAGATTAGCACGAGATAGTTTTCTCTTCAGACACGTAAAGCTAGAGTCAAAGAGGGAAGCTGAAGAAGCTCGATGTTCCCCTGATTCTTTAAATGCTTGAATTGCGGTATCTGGGGTCAACTCTAGTTGGGTAGTAGCTAGCGCCAAATGATCATCCAGGCCTTGTGCCCTCACCTCCATGGCAACTCGACCATCATGCTCCACTCGAGCAACCTCTCAAGTTCAAAGCGAACTTTTTTTGCCTTTTCAAGGGCTGAAATATGCTCAACTTCAATTTGGGAAGTCTTATCGTCGATAGACTCAGCCAATTTGGAAAGTCTTCTTGTCGATAGACTCAGCCTTCTCTCTCTCTCTCTCTCTCTCTCTCTCTCTCTCTCCATATTGCCTCCTAAGTGGCTTTCAACTTGTCCTCAGCAAATCTCAATACAGCTTGAGCAACGTCTCTTTCCTCACAAGATTTAGACATCTGGTTAATTGAGCACCTGAGATCCTCCTCCTCCTCATTAGCTACACTGAACTTATTCAAGACCTCATCTCAGGAAGCCTTGGTAAGGTGAGCATTCCTAATCCTAGTTCATGCCTGTCTTTCAAAATCCACAACGCGCATGTACAGGTTGATGTTCTCGGCACAAACCTGTGGTAGCAATACTTAGATAAGGACCAATAAAAGATACATATGGAAGAAAAAGATGAAATAGAAGGGCTCACCTGACTAAAAAATATGACGAGATTCCTAGTCAAGATTATGGTTGGAATCTGGTTCAACAAACTTATCACGTTTGCGATGTGTGCATTCACATGCTCGCGACAGGCCTAAGGGTTCAGGAGAATGCTGCTTTCAAGGAAGGGTTCAGCAAAATTGAATGTATAGGATAAAATAGTCATCTATGGCATGATTCTTTGGGCATCAGCCAAGGAATACGATCCCTCTGCTTGAGAATGCTCGGACTTGCCCTTTCTATCTCCTACCACCATTTGTTCCTGAGGGGACCAGTTGGCTAGGGAAAGATCATCCTTTGACTGGTTGCTCGCCTTAGAGCCCATCACAACTTTTCACTTTTCCCTTTTCCTTAGAAGTGGCGAGAGGGGTCGTAGATGGGTTAGTATGTCAAAGGATCACACCATATCAAGCAGTTCTAGCTTTACTGAATTGCAGCCCAACTTAATCTAACAAAAAACATGTTAGTCAGTTAGGAGTTAGTTAGTTAGCTCATTTTGTTTACATCCATTGTATTGAGCACGTGTCTATATTCTAAATGATTGATATAGCTTCATCTAGATGAAGGTAAAGTCGGTTAGTTAGTTTCTCATATAAAAGGAAATGTATTTTCACTTTCTTTGTGTTTCTGTTCATCTTGAATAAAAGTTCTGGAGTATTCAGTCTCTGTGTTACTCTTCTTCTTCATTCCTTTTGTTTTCTGCATTGATCAAATGATCATCCGTTATCAAACTTTCATGGTATTAGAGCTCATGAAGAAAGTCATTCAATAGAAGATCTCAAAGTTTTGCAAATTGCTTCAAGACCTGACGATCAACATATTCAGAAATCAAAGTGTTAGAAGATACTCCAATGGCAGATACAAATCAGAATGAGTGTCTTCCTTCCTCTCTTACTTTTTTTATTGCAAACTTTTAGTCTTTTATCACTATTAAACTTGATACATCAAATTACTTTACATGGAAGACTCAAATTGAAAATGCCTCAAGACCAAACAATTTGTTTCAGTTCTTGGACAATTCGTCAGAAATTCCTTCTACTCATATATTTGATAGGATGTTGATGTCTTGCATCATTGCAACATTAACTTTGCCTATTTTACCCAACGTAGTAGGATCAGAATTTTCATACCAAGTTTGGAAGAAGTTAGAAGAAAAAATTCAGTAATCTGTCAAGATCTTATATTCATGATCTTAAGAGAAGGTTGTTCAACTTGAAAAAGAATGGAGCCATGGATTCTTACATAGATTCTATTAAAGATATCTTCAGTAACTAGTTGTAGTAGGGATAAGAGTAGAAGATGAAGATTTTGTCTTCCATACACTTCATGGACTGCCAAAAGAGTACATCTCTCTTATGCAGGGTATAAAGAGATTTGATAACATAACTTTCAGTCATTTGATTTCTATACTACTTGCAGAAGACTTGCATATTGATCAAGAACAAAGTTCACAGATTGGATCTATTCTTCTTGCTCAAGGAGGACAAGGTGTCACTGTTACTAATGCATCTATATCTTCACAACCTACTAGTGGACAAATCTTTCCACAACATACTTCAAATCCAGGATCACAGAGCACGACCTCTGTTCCACATCAGTTTGCTAATCCTCAACCTCAAAACTATCCTCAGTATAGCAACTCAAATTATAATAACAGGATAAATAATAATAGATTGAAAGGACATTATTATCAAAAGGGAAATTTTGGTCCACAGAATCAAAGTACATTTGGTCCATGTTACAATTCTTCTGTTGGGTATTTCTCTTCACCCAATTTTGGTAACAACAGCATCACAGAACACATCACAAGCACATGGTGGTTGTCAGATTTGTGGAAAAACCAATCACACGACATTAACTTGTCATCATAGACCAAACTTGAATTACAGGCCACCTTTCTCCATCTTACCACAGTCTACTATTTTTCGTGGCACAATGGTCATTGTGATAAATACTGTAATCAGTCCTTTTCTCCTAACAATGGATAGTGTGTTACTTACAGTAGTCGTCCCTCTTCTGGAAAGTTTCAACAACCACAATAGGCTATGATAGTTTCTGAGTATCCACATGCTCTATCCTCTAGCTATGGAATGCCAAACTGTGATCAGAGACATATTTCTTCAGAACAAGGTCCTTGGTTCTTTGATTCTAGTGCTACCTCACATGTCACCAATAGTTCTCAACACATTTCTATGCCTCATCTTTCTCCTTGCACTGAAGCAGTTACTATTGGTAATGGGTAGAACATACCTGTTTTTCAATCTAGTAAGGGTATGATGAACAGCATAATCGACAAGCTGAGCTGATCATGCGCTCTGCTCAGATGACCATGTACTCTGCTCAGCCGACCATGTGATCTGCTCAGCCATTTGTGCATTCTGCTTAGATAAATGTTCCATTTGGTTTCCCGTGTTATCAAAATAGCTGAGCAGGACAGGATAAAGCTGATGAGGTCTCTTGTGCCTTTCTATCATGCATGTGGTCCTATTTATGCAGAAAATCAGATCCTAACTTGCCAAAACAGATATATACGATTGGATTGGGATATACATGGAAGATTCTGTTTACCTATTCTCTAGGAAGATAAGGTCAAATATAGGACTACCTTTATATAAATCAATGTCTCTCTATTGTACCAGGTATGAACATTCTATTCAATTCAATACAGAACCTATCCTTCTCCTATATCTTTTTCCTCCATCCTAAAGCTAACTTAGGTATCGAAGGGATGTTGGTAAGACACCACACCGGTGTCAAGTTCTTTAGTAGGTCAGGCGAGTAGATGACCAAAATCGTTCCATTAGTTGGCGCCGCCTGTGGGAATGACATTCCTTTTTCTATTATTGATTTGAACGGGTTATGGTTCATACTCGCTCCATGGCTTCCAATGACAACAACGCTCCTCCTCCAGTTCTTGCCAGGGAAGACGGCCATGCTCCAATAGCCCCACTGGCTCCCATCACTCTAGGCGATTATCAAGCCCTTCACCAGGAAGTTCTAACTTTAACTCAAGGGATGCAACGCATCATTGAGCAAAACCAAGCCTTATTACAACATTACCAACCAGTGCCGCCGGCAAGAGATCCCCCACCTCCTCCTCCCTCAGTGGGTGATCTCCCCCAAAATGATGCTCCCAGAGAAGAAGCAGATTCTACTGGAGGACAGGGCGAAGCGAGCAGCGAAACAGATAGTCATCCCAATGGTATTTTTGTTGGCCCCCTGGCTCCTGAGGGTCCTATGATAGATCAGATGCGTTAGATGAAAGCACAATTGGATGGATTGGCAAAGTAGATAAATGCTTCAATTGAAGAATTGATGTAGACCACCGAACTCCCATTTACTACTGATGTGATGGTAGTCCCACTTCCCCAAAATTTAGGATTCCTCAGATTGATACCTTCGATGGGACTAAGGATCCCCTCGATCATCTGGAAGCTTATAAATCCCTCATGCACTTGCAGGCTGTTCTAGACGCCATCATGTGTAGAGCCTTCCCCATTACCCTTCAAGGAGCTACTTGGGGTTGGTTCAACAAACTCTTTCCTAATACGGTTAGTACTTTTGAAGCACTCAGCCAGAATTTTGTTAGCTACTTTATAGCCGGTCAGCAATACAAGAGGCCGGCCACCTATCTGCTTAATGTGAAACAATTCAAAGGTGAGAGTCTCAGGGAATATACTTCTCACTTTAACAAAGAATCCATGCAAGTGGATAGTGTAGATGATAAAGTTTCCATCGCAGCTTATATGTCAGGTTTTAGACCGGGACAGTTCTTATTTTCCTTGTTTGTTGATCCTCCGCCCAACATGGCTAAACTCGTGCTGAGAGCCCAAAGACAGATGAATGCAGAAGACACGCTTGTTGCTCATAGGGATCGTGAGAGAGAAGCCCCAACATTCGGTCAGGATGGAAGATTTCACTCAGCTAGAGAGTAGAAGCGACGAGACAGTGGTCAATTGTGTGCTGAGGATTCTTTCCAGAGTAAGCGAGCCAATCATAGAGAATCTCCTCAGAGGGGAAGACTGGAAAGGAGATTTCAGGACTACACCCCCTTAGTGGCCATAGTTAATTAGGTGTTGGAGGAGATTAATGACTGTCCTGAACTCAAATCGCCCAGAAAGATGAAGACTCCTTCTGATAGGCGTTCCCATAATAAGTATTGTCAGTTTCATCGCAATCATGGTCATGATACAGATGATTGTATCAAACTCAAATAGCAGATTGAAGGTCTTATTACATGGGGATGCCTCCATAGATTTATTCAGAAAGATGACAACCATAACCAATGACAAGAAGACAGAAGAGGGTCGATTGCTCGTAAGGAAGAGAGGACTCTTCCACCACCTCCCCCTCGTTGTTTGATCCAGAAAATTCATATGATATTTGGAGGACCAGGGGCTAGAGGAGATACTAAGTCTTCTCGAAGGAGCTATGTTAGAGAAGTGCTCAACGCTGAGAGGCCAGTAAAATGAACACGGGTAGCTGTGCCTACTATACAATTCACAGAGGACGATGCTAAGGAGGTGCTCTAGCCTCATGATGACCCCTTGGTGATTACAGTTGTACTCACCAATTGGAAGATGAGATGAGTCCTAATTGATACTAGTAGTTCTGCTGACCTCATCTTTTTGACAGCCTATGCAGAATTGCATTTGGAGAAAGATAAAATTAAGCTAGTGAAATCTCCTCTTGTCAGATTTTTTGGGGAAACTGCTCATCCTATGGGGATAGTAACTGCCCCAATAATGTTGGGAGGCGAACACAGAAACGCTACAGCATTGGTGGATTTTCTGGTGATGTATTGCCTTTCAGCATATAACGTTATATTGGGTAGGCAGACCCTCAACAAATTTAAAGATGTGGTGTCTACCTACCATTTCAAAATCAAGTTCCCAACTATGAATGGAATAGGCAAAGTCTGATAGAACAGAAGAGAGCGCGAGAATGTTACCTCACCTCCATAAAACGAAGAAAGAAATGTTGCGATTGCGATAGAGGTGACAAATTGAAGAAAGCTCAGTTTATCTGAGAAGCTTAGTATCCTGTATGGATTTCAAATGTGGTCTTAGCACCTAAACCAAATGGAAAATGGTGGTTATACGTGGATTTTAAGGATTTTAATAAGGATTCCCAAAAGATAGTTTTTCCCTTCCCTAGATTGATCTACTGGTAGACTCCATAGCAGGTCATAAGCTGCTCAACTTCATAGATGCCTTCTCGGGTTATAATCAGATTCAAATGATCCTGGGGATGAGGAGAAGACAACTTTTATCACGGATAGAGGATTTTATTGTTACAAGGTTATGCCTTTTGCACTTAAAAATGTAGGGGCCACATACTAAAGATTGGTGAATCGTATGTTCCGAGAACAGATTGGGCAAAATGTTGAAGTATATGTTGATGATATGTTAGTAAAAAGTCTCCACAGATCCAACCTCATGGCAGACCTGGAGGAAGCATTTAAGATACTCAAGACATACTGGATGAAACTTAACCCTAGCAAATGTGCGTTTAGGGTCAGCTCGAGTAAATTCTTGGGGTTCATGGTTTCTCAGAGGGGGATAGAGGCAAACTCAGAGAAAATCCAAGCCATTCTCAGTATGAAATCCCCCAGGGGACTCAAAGAAGTACATAAGCTGATTGGAAGCATCGCAACCTTGTATCGTTTTGCCTCTAGGGCAACGGATAGATGCCATCCATTCTTCCAAGTCCTGAAGAATCTTTTTAATTGGGTTGTATCTCCTCATGTAATCAGTTCTGTGCTTATCCATATGAAAGAAAATATCCAACACCCTGTCTATTGTACCAGTAAGGTGACCTTAAGAGGAGAAGAGGTAAGATACCCTAAGATAGAAAAGATGGCTTTCAGCCTAATCACAATAACCAGAAGATTGAATCCATATTTCCAAGCCCACTCAGTTAAAGTTATGATTGATCAGTCTCCCAGGAAAAAACTTCACAATGCAGAGACATCTGGAAGGTTAATACAATGGTCAATGAATTGGGAGAATTTGATTTGGAGTTTGGTCCTAAAACAGCTATCAAAGCGTAAGCCCTGACAAATTTTATGGCAGAATTCACTCTCTCAAATGAATTAGATTTCGTACAAGAAGATACATTGGGATTGTTGACTGAGAGACCTAGAGTGCGGATACTCTATGTGGATGGATTAGTTAACACTGAAGCCTGTGCGGCAGGCGTAATCCTAATATTAGCCACAAACAATGAGGCAGAATATGAGGCTCTTCTCACATGACTCAGATTAGCTAAATTCCTGGCTATAGAAGATCTGACCATTAGAAGCGACTCCCAGCTAGTTGTGGGGCAAGTGTTGGGAGAATATGAGGCCAGAGAAGAACGGATGAAGCTATATCTGGGTCAAGTGAAGAAACTCCAAAGAGCCTTTGGGACAATTAAGGTAGAGAGAATTCCTCGAGAAGAGAATCAGAAAGCAAATCAATTGGCACGACTAGTCACAGCTTGAGAAGAAATGATGGATTGATTCATTCCCGTTCAGCGATTGGATCAGCCCATTATTGAGTAACCTACAGCAGAGATCGCCGTAGTCAGCTATATGGGATCTTGGGTAGGTTCTATAGCAGAATACTTGGAGAATGGAGAATTGCCAGCCGACAGGGATATGGCAAGGAAATTGAGCCTCCAAGCAGCCAAATATTTGTGTATGGACGGGATTCTCTATTGCAGAAGTTATTGTCTCCCATTTCTACGCTGTCTAGCTAAAGAGGAAACCAAATACGCCTGAAGGGAGATCCACGAAGGTTCATGTGGAAACCACTCAGGAGGAAGATCGCTGGTGCAAAAATTACTCAGAATAGGCTATTATTGGCCATCCATGCAGTCTGATGCAATGCAAATGGTCCAACGATGTGAGAAATGTCAAAAGTTTGCTAATATCACTCATCAACCTCCTACTTTGCTGACTCCAATGTTCTCTCTTGACCGTTCGCCTAGTGGGGGTTGGACCTGATTGGTCCTCACCCTATTGAAAAGGGTCAGAATAGGTTCGCCACAGTGGCTGTGGATTACTTCACCAAATGGGTAGAGGCTGAACCCTTGGCTACCATCACTACCGAAAGAGCTATCAATTTTATATGGAATAACATCATTAGCAGATTTGGCCTACCCAAGGTTATCGTCACCGATCGGGGAAAACAATTCCAAATGATCAGATTTAGAATTTCTACCAACAATGGGTGATGCAGGTGCATTACAGCTCGAAGGGATATTCGAATGCGAATGGGTAGAAGTACCAACCGCACAATCAAGAGAAATCTAAAGAAAAAGTTGGAGGAAACAAAAGGTGATTGGCCTGAGGAATTACATAGTGTGCTTTGGGCTTATCGTACTACCTCCAGAATAGCAACAGGGGAAACTCCCTACTCCTTGGCCTATGGAGTCGAGGCTGTCATTCCGGTAGAAATATGTCTACTCAGTCACAGGACAAGTAGTTTCAGACAGATAGACAATCAACACGGCATGCTGAAAGGACTTGACCTCTTGGAAAAGAAGAGAGATAGAGAGTAGCTATGAAAATTGCTGCCTATCAACAACAAATGGCCAAGTATTACAATAGGCAAGTTAGAGAAAGGAGTTTTAGAGTCGGCGATCTCATATTGAAGAAAGTGGATCCTACAAGCAAGAAAGCAGGACATTTGGGACCCAATTGGGAAGGTCCATGTCAGATAGTAAAACACATTAAGGCAAGAGCCTACAGGTTGGCAACCTTGAACGAAAGGAAACTTCCTCATCCTTGGAATGCTGAACACTTCAAAAAGTACTTCCCATAGTTTTTCCTTCTTTAGAGTCTTGTCGTTTATTCTTTTATTTCAGTCATTTTCTTACAAGTTTTAAGATTAATCTCCAAGATATTTGAATTATTGCGTTGAGATTGCATCAATATTTGCAAACTTTTGATTAACATGAGTTGCAAAAAGGAACAACCTCGCCTGCTTAGCCTGTGTCCTCCGGGACCAGGAGACCTAAGCAGTCTCGCCTGCTCAGCACCTGTTTTCTGGGACTAGGAGAACCAAGCAGCCTCGCCTACTCAGCACCTATCCTCTGGGACCAGGAAACTTGAGAAGCTTCACCTGCTCAGCACCTGTCCTCTGGGACCAGGTGATCCAAGCAACCTCACTTGCTTAGCACATGTCCTCCGAGACCATGCAATTCGAGCATCTTCGCCTGCACAGCGCTCATCTTATAAGAAGACATACACGGTATGCAAGAAAGACTTCAAATATAAGGATAAGCTTTAAACAATTGAGATATGCATGCATGCAATCAAGACCATCTCCAGGTGGAAATTGTTTTAAAACATAAAGGAGCTAATTAAAAATAAGAAAATATGATTATAAAGTCTATGGGTTCTGCATGGTAGAGAGATCCTGCACAGCAGAAAGACACGGTGCATCAGAAGTCTCCATTGTTCCATCAGTTGGCGCCGTTCCAACAACGCCCAGAGGAGTTGAATCCACAATGGGGTCTTCTCCAGATGGGGCTTCCTGAATACGTCATCCACAATCCCAGTGATCATGGCGTCTACTATCTTATCTATGATGGCCTCTGCCATCTCCACACTAAGGTCTTGAGGAACATCCTCAGCTAGGGTTCCTCCAATCAACATGTCTGTTGGCTCTACTCCTCGAGTTGTAATCTCCTATTCTTCTACCTCCTCTGACGCGTTGTCTAGAGTTATGCTTAAATCCTCAGCATTGAAAGCGGTCAAGTCCAAGTCCAGACACGCCATGCTAATTTTCTTCTTTAGAGACATAAAGCCACTGAAGAAGTATTCAGTCATGAGGTCAATGAAGGCTGAAGAATCCTTCATCTGCTCCAGCTATACTGATTGTTCTTTGTCTTGCTGCTCACAAAGAGAATCAATCTCTCTTTCCTTCTTGGTCAACATTCTGCCCTTTTTATCACACATGACAGCTAGATCCCTGGCTATTAGTTATAGTGCTCTGAGGGCTGCATTAGAATCAACAAGAGTTTTCTTCAACTCCTCAGTTAATTTCTACTCTGAGGACAACATCTCAGCCAATTGGGAAGTTCATTCAGCCAAATGGACAGACTGTTGTTCAAACATTCGAGACGATTCTCTCAAACTGCGTAGCTAGGCCTCTTTCACATTATTCTCCTCCATCATCTCCTCCTTCCCCCTCTTCAATTTTGCAACTAATTGAAGTTGTTATTCCATCAACCGCTCATGCATTTTTCTTCTCATCTTCGTAGCATCTCTCTCATCTTGGAAATTTAAAGTGTCCCTCACTACTGCCCCTGTAAATATAGCGGCCTGCAAGAAGAAACAAAGTAAACATACTCAGAACATGGTTTCATTTGAAGAAAAAAAATGTGCTAACAGAACATTTTCTACCTTCGCCAGACAAGCAAGGAGTCGCGATTGTTTCTCCCCAGAGGGCATCGCCCTCATGACCTGCTTATCCCTTTTTGTGGGCAACTTTGCCAACGTATCAATTGCTAACCCTGAATTTGCTAACAGACAAGGCTCTACGGATAGATCAGAAGGAGGGTCAACTTCTGTCTGGACACTCACAGAAGGTGACCTTTCCCTTGACTTTCTCTTCTTTGTCAGAGGGTGATCCCCCTCAACAGCAACAACCTGACCACCTTCAGCAGATGCAACCACTCCATCATCTGCAACATAAGCAGATGACAGAGAAGGTGACTACTACGTCTCCAACTCCTTAACTTCCACAACTGAGGCAGTAGGCAGAAGAGGTAATTGATGCGTTTGGTCAGATCTGACCCTCTTGGTGGGGGAATGCTGCTGTCAGTCACCCCAGAGTCCACAAAAGTTGTGGGGTCCGCCAGCACCTTCTCTTGTGAAGATTTTCTCCTCAAACCGCTTCGAGTCTTGTCCCGTTCAGATACGCTTACAAGCTTCTCCTTGTTAATTCTCACCATCACTTGAGTATCTCCTGCCAGATATAAAAATATAAGATGAAGGTCATGAGAGTTAAAATAATGATAAAATGGTCCTCTCTCCGATGCAAGGGCCTCACTTGATAGTTCTAGGCTGAATAGATATTTTGCAAGGGTCTCCAGTTCAAGCAGCACCCTGAAGTCGTGGTCAAGATATTCCCCAACTAACTTCAATTGCTCAGCAATCTCCTTAGTAATTTTCAGTCTTTGTCTTCTTGTTTGGAGCAAAGAAGACATGATCAGCCACTAACATTACCACAGGAGAATATAAAACAAAAAAAGAATTGAGGAAGTGCTCACAGGAGGGATGAGGCTCTCCCCAAAAACAACGAATTCTTGAGGAATCAGTCCTTTCCTCCCAAGCAGGGAATTCTCATCCTTCTCCAGAGATAGAAAAGACTTGTTCTTCCAATTTTTGTTAGCTGAGGGCAGACTTTCCACCAATGCTTTACTCCCATCTCTCTTAGAAAAATACCACCCTCCTTGCATGGACATACTTACTTGGTGGGCATAGAGAAAAGACTCCTTGGTCAGTTGGGCCTTCTCCTCAGTTGCTGCTGCCCCGAATACGATGTAACCCACCAAGATACGCTAGGAATTAGGCAATGATTGCCTAGAAGATAATCCTAAATACCATAGAATCTTCCTCACGCAAGGGACAAAGGGGAGTCTCAGCACAGCCTCAGAATCAACTATGAATAAACATAATTCTCCTAAAAGGGGTGCATTCACTCTTTCGGTTGAACCAGGGACTCTCATGACTATAGAGTCCGAAATCTGATATTTGATCCTCAGCATCATAATTCCTCCTAAAAAACACTTGACGCAATCCTCTCAGCCTTTACATGTCTGATATTCAATGCTACACCGATTAGCGAGGGAGACCCATGTATAGTAGACATAGATGCCTAACTAGGATGCATTGTCTGGTCAGTGTTTAATTCTCGCTCCAGATCTACATTCACTGGCATAGGGGCCCTAGGTGTCTACATATGGTTCACCATCTATTGTATATGAGGAATGACAGGACAAATGATATTAGGAATATCCTGATAATACCCTTGAACAACTGGGGAGCGAGCGAACTCCCTAGACAAAGGACATTGTGAATGAAAATGGAAGTATCGACACAATCAAAGGAAGAACAAAGACCAACTAGGCCCTAATCCTTGGAGGTCTAGGTTGAATAGCCCATGATCAGCCGGTCTCAAAGAGTAACAGGAGTAGAGCATAGACGCACCTAACAAAATCCACAGTAGTTCCTTGAGAAGTTCGACTTCAGAGCTTGGAAAGCACGACAATGGCGACGGGTTCGCTAAGTTTCGAAAGGAAGGAGAAGATAATGAAGAGCCAAAAAACGTACTTAAAGGCTCCCATCCATTCGTTTTCAAATGGAGATCGTCTGTTTGGTCGCACGACCAAGGGTGAGATGAAAGCCACGTGTATGTACCCATCAAGAGACTCTGATGCCACATTAAATATAGCTCGTAAAACAAGGTAAAAGTGAACCGTCGTAACCCGCCTTATGTAACTGTTGGTATTTCCTCTCACAGCAAGTAGTTGTTCAGAAATAGGAGACTAACTGATAAGCAACATAATCGACAAGCTGCTGACCATGCACTCTGCTCAAATGACCACGTGTTCTGCTCAGCCATCTGTGCATTCTGCTCAGATAAATGTTCTATTCGGTTTCCCGTGTTATCAAAATAGCTAAGCAGATGGGATAAAGCTGATGAGGTCACTTGTGCCCCTCTATCATGCACACGGTCCTATTTATGCGAAAGATTCTATTTACCTATTCTCTAGGAAGATAAGGTCAAATCACCTATAATCTCACCAAAATGCTAAAATATAGGACTACCCTTATATAAATCAAGGTCTCTCTATTGTACCAGGTACGAACATTCTATTCAATTCAATACAAAACCTATCCTTCTCCTATATCTTTTTCCTCCATCCTAAACTAACTTAGGCATCAGAGGGGTGTTGGTGAGATGTCACACCGGTATCAAGTTCTTTTGCAGGTCAAGCGAGCAGGCAACCAAAACCGTTCCATCAAGGTATTTTGCCTACTTCTCATACTTCCTTTCATCATAATAATGTACTACACGTCCATCTTATCTCTCATAATCTTCTTTCTGTTCATCAATTTGCCTTGGACAATAATTGTAATATCATCTTTGATTCTTCTGGCTATGCTATTCAGGACAAAACATCACTCCAAATTCTTCATCAGGGACCAAAAAGGGCTTGTACCCTCTTCTTCCTTCTTCTAAACCAGCTCCAGTCCTGAATGTTACTTCCTCCAATGCTGAGCTATGGCACAAGAGACTTGGACATCCTAATTCCAAGCTTCCTCAACTCCCATGTTCCAAACATAGCATTCCTTTCTCAAAATCTGTTGATTTTCATTGCTATTCTTGTAAAATTGCAAAAAGTCATAAGCTGCCTTTTAGTTCTTCAGCTTCTTTTTCCTCTCAACCGTTTGAGTTGATTCATATGGATGTTTGGGGACCTTCCCCTGTACCTTCTTTTAGTGTTACAAATATTATTTGCTTTTGGTAAATGATTTCACAAGATATGCTCGGATATTTCGTCTACATGCAAAATTTGAGGTTTCTTCATATATACAAGCTTTTAAAGCATTTGTTTCCAATCATTTTGGTTGCTCTATTCAAACTATTTGGTTAGACAATGCAGATGAATTTCTTAACTCCTTGATGACCTCTTTCTTTAAATATTTCGGTATTGTTCATGCATGTCCTCATAATCCCGAACAAAATGGATTAGCAGAAAGAAAACAAGGTCATTTAGTAGAAACTGCTATTGCCTTGTTGCATCAATCACAACTACCTATTGAATACTGGTTGGAGGCTATCACTACGGCCATGTACTTAATCAATCAACTACCCCATTCATCTATTAATTTTCAAGTTTCATTTCACATTCTTTATCACCATGAACCTGATTACCAAAGTTTAAAACCTTTTGGTTGTTGTTGCTTCCCTTGGTTAAGACCATATACTCATAACAAACTCACTCCTAGATCCAAACCGTGTGTTTTTCTTGGTTATTGTTCTACCACTAAAGGCTATCGATGCCTTGATCCCATTACTAAAAGAGTTTATATTTCCAAGCACGTTAGGTTTATTGAACATGACTTCCCCTATTTTAAGTTATTGTCTTCCTCTACTTTCAATTTTTCTCCTATATCTTCAGGAACTCTTCCTCCCATTCCCCATTTCTCTTTTCCTCTTCTCATGGTTCTATTCCTCCCTCTTCTTCTACTTTTTCTCCTCTTTCTACTCCTCATTTTGTTATTCCCTCTCTAATCACTTCTTCTATTTCTACTCTAATTGTTTCCTCATCTGCTTTTCCTTCTCTTTCCCATACTTCATCTCCTCTTTCAACTATTTCTCCTCCTCTAGTTTCTAGTCCCGTCATCCCTTCTCCTTCCAATACTTCTCTTCATCCTATGACTACTGGATCCAAAAATGGCATCACAGTTCCCAGAATTCCCTTATCCTTGACAACAGTATCTTATGCTCCAACAACAGAACCACATACCTTTAAAGAGGCTATGTAATATTCAAAATGGAAAACAACTATGAGTGAGGAATATTCTGCTTTACAATTCAGAAAACTTGGTCTCTTGTTCCTTTTGCCTACTGGTTCTTTATCCATTGGGTGCAAATGGATTTTTAAGATCAAGAAAAATGCCAATGGTACTGTAGCTAAATACAAAGCTCGACTGGTAGCTCAAGGTTTCCAACAAACTTAAGGCATAGATTATATTGAAACTTTTAGCTCCGTCATTAAACAACAAACTATTTGTGTGGTCATCACTTTGGCCTTATAGTATGTTTGGACCATTCAACAGCTTGATGTATCTAATGCCTTCTCACATGGCACCATTACTGAAGATGTTTTTCTCAAAAAGCCACAAGGATATGTTGATCCGGTCCATCCTTCCTATGTGTGTAAGTTGCACAAAGCTTTGTATGGCCTCAAACAAGCTCCTAGAGCCTGGTATGCCATGTTATCTGCTTGTTTACTCAAATGCGGTTTTATCAACAATCAAGCCGATTCTTCTCTTTTCACTTTCCATCAAGGAGCTGATGTGATATATTTCTTAGTTTATGTTGATGACATTCTTGTCACTGGTAACTACACTACTTTGATTCAATCTGTTATCCGAGATCTAGGCACTGATTTTGCATTAAAGGACTTGGGTGTCCTTCATTATTTTCTTGGCATTGAGGTTCATTATACTCCAATTGGTTTGGTCTTATCCCAAACTAAGTATGCCAAGGATCTTCTCCTTAAAGCTGGCATGGTAGAGTGTAGGCCTTGTGCCACACCTTCCACTCTCAAATCTTGCACACCTGTGGATAATACTTTATTCCCTAATCCGGAATTATATTGTACTTTGGTGGGCTTCCTTCAATATCTCACATTGACTAGGCCGGAACTCTCTTTTACTGTTAATGTTGTTTGCCAACATATACACTTACCTTCCAACACTCATTTGCCAGTTGGGAAGCGCATTCTGGGGAATGTTCAGGGTACCATTCATCATGGTCTCCATTTTCTTAGGCATCTTCCCAGTTCATTAAGTTTTAATGCTTATTTGGATGCCTATTGGGCTGGTGATAATACTGACCACAAATCTACAAGTAGATACTGTGTGTTTATGGGTCCAAATCTCATCTCCTGGTCTGCTGAAAAGCAACCTACCGTGGCTCGATCCTCCACTGAAGCTGAGTACAAAGCGTTGGCCAATCCTGCTGCAGAGGTCTTGTGGTTAAAACAATTACTTACTGATCTTCGCCTTTCTGCTTCTTTCTTAGTTCCTATACTTTGGTGTGATAGTATGTCTGCCATCTCTCTTGCGTCCAATCCTATCTTTCATGCTCGCACCAAGCATGTGGAGGTCGATTACCACTTTGTTCATGAAAAAGTTTTGCATAAACAGTTACTTGTCAAGTTTATTCCCTCTCATGCTCAAATTGCAAATATTTTCACCAAATCTTTAACTACTCATACTTTTACCACTTTGGCTTCCAAATTGATGCTTGGTTTTCTACCAGCATCCATTTTTTTTCTTTTGGGGGGGGGGGGGGTCAAAGGATCACACCATGTCAAGCAGTTCCAGCTCTACTGAATTGCAGCCCAACTTAGTCTAACAAAAAACGTGTTACTCAGTTAGGAGTTAGTTTGTTAGTTTGTTCATTTTGTTTACGTCCACTGTATTGAGTACGTGTCTATATTCTAAATGATTGATATAGCTTCATCTGGATGAAGGTAAAGTCGGTTAGTTAGTTTCTCATATAAAAGGAAATGTATTTTCACTTTCTCTGCATTTCTGTTCATCTTCAATAAAAGTTCTGGAGTATTCATTCTCTGTGTTACTCTTCTTCTTCATTCCTTTTGTTTTCTGCATTGATCAAATGACATCCTTTATCAAACTTTCATAGTAGACCGAATCGGGACTGTCGACACCACAATCTCTGGTTCGAACGATGAAGTGGACTCACAGTCAGACAATAAAACTACTTGGTCAGACGGCAGAGCAGGTGCTAGGTTAGTCAGACCAATACCTTCATCAACCCCATTCTCGGTTTCCTGGTCATCCTCTACTTCGTGCACGATCACCTTGGGCTTCTTTGCCAGGTGCTTCGTAGTCTTGTGCTTCGTGACCATCTGGGGATCTAAGCATGGCCTCTTGGGAGCTTTCTATTTCTTAGATGAGCCCCCTGCCAATTAGAAAATCACAAACGCAAATTGAGATCAAACAAGCGAGAAAAGAGTACTTAAGGCACAATGCAATGTATGAATGAGATGGTGATATACCTTCTGGGTCGGGGCCGAGTCCACAAGTATGCAGAAGCGAAGGAGTCATTAGCGCGGGGCAGGAATAAGAAGCCCTCTTATTCAGCTTCTCGATAAAGGCCAGTACATCTTTAGAAATGGCTGGAGCGGCAGAGACCACTAATGGGGTCAGGTCGCCCCGTTGACAAACCACCCTCGTTGGGTTCTCGGGCAAGACTTCAGTCGGGACAAATTCTCAGCCATCATGCCCATTATAAAAGAACTTGTCTTTCTAGCCCTTATTTGACTACGGAATCCCAATAATTAAATTTTGACTGCCCCAAGATTGGAAATACCATTAGCTGGGCTTCGATTTGGCCTCCTTAAGTAAATAATAGAAGAAGAATTATGCGATGGTCGAAGCCCTTTCTTCGTCACTTGCTTGGTGCCAGAGTATTATCATTGAAATCAACAGCTTCCAATCGTTCAGCACGAGCTGGCTTGGCGCCAGATTTAGTTAGTGAAGAATTTCCCAAACAAGTGGGTGGACTAAGAAGCACAGCCCACATTGAAGGTTGCCCTCGTACAAGCAAATCTCACCATCCACCTGTGTACATACCCCCTCGTCATGATGGGGCAGGTACAGGTGCAGGGTCTTGGGCAGCGAATAAATAGCTTGGATTCTATCTAAATATTGGTTCATCAACATGGGCGCGATGCCCTTAGAGTAAAAGGCTGAGTCCTTAGAATGTAGGCAGGGCCAACCATCACGTTAGGGGTTACGTTGAGAACTCCCTTTTT
>JABCMJ010006149.1:0-17061 GCA_014822125.1 Arbutus unedo
GAGAGAGTCGAGCATAAAGGCCCGAACCCTCTAATCCTGGCCATTGAAGCAAGCACGAATTAGTCCACCTCACAAACACTATGGGTGAGAAACAGCTGATCGTCGCCGTTGAAGGCACTGCCGCAATGGGTCCCGTCTGGCAAACCATTGTTTCGGACTACCTCGACAAAATCATCAGGTAATTTTCCTAATTTATACAACATATATCTCCTTATCTCTGTATAGATATACATACCGGATGAATATGTATTTGTGTACTATCTTCTATAGCACTACCTAGCATTTTCTGGTTAGAATCGTGATTAGGGCTCCAATGTGTTGGTGAAATTGATGTTTGAATTGAATCCTTTTGTTGTTGTTAATAGTGCCATCTGTTCCAATTTGGTTTTTAAGGTTGCTGGGCAGCGTCTTTTCTTTATTGTTTTCGAACTAAATTAGCTACTTTCTGGTCTGGTGTTTTTAAGTGAGTATTAGTTTTGAATTCAATCCTTTTGTTGTTGTTAATAGTGCTATCTGTTTCAATTTGGTCTTTAAAGCAGCGTCTTTTCTTATCTTTTCGAACTAAATTAGCTACTTTCTGGTCTGTTGTTATTAAGTGAGTTTTAGTTATTGTTGCACAATCACATGCAAACTTTCAGTATTTACTACCATGGACTTCTTGGTGTAAGTTGCTTCATGAACAGATGTGCAAGAAATGAAAGAATGGGAAGCAATTACATGAAGGCGCAAAGAGAATATACCAAAAGCGGGCCAAAAAAAGAGAGAAATGAAAATGTGGGCAGAGAGAGCATAAATCTTCCAAACATGTCATCTCTTAGTCACTCTTAAATACTCACTTCACTTTCCTCGAAAGAGGCCATTTTGGTCCTGCAAAACCCATAACTAGTGAAGTCCTACTACGTCCGCATATCAATTATGGTAGCAACTTAAAATTGTGATTTTTTTCTCCAAACCTTAAAAAGTAACATTTAAAACAAGAAATGCATCATTATAATTTAGAAAGATGCTTGATTGTGAATCATGCATTAATGGGCTTGCATTAATCCCCTTGTGTTGGAGAAAACTTTACCTCGCGTTTCAAAATGCTTGAGATACGAGGAGAATTTAGTCTCATCAAGATGTCTCCAAGAAATCTCCAACTTTGATCAAGGTGATGTTGTTCAAGCTTCTTTAAAGCTCTTTCAGACATGTGATTGGCAAGCAAATATCTGTCTTCCATTTGGTGGTTAAAATTGTTTTTATTCTTCTCAAAATGTTCAAAGTCTCCTGTTATCAACTTCTTGTAATTTTTCTATTTTAGAATCTTATTTAGTTTCCACATGCTAATATCATCTCCTACATATCTTGCTATTTCAATTGTGCCAGTGCTACCCAGTGTCAAAACTCTATGCAGAGCCACCAGTCCACTAGCTACTATACTATTTTTTAGCATGATCACAATATGCTTGAGCTTTCACTGTACAATGTGATTATCTGTAGTTGGTTATGTGCATATACAATGTCTTTAAACTATACTTCCAATGAAATAGTATGATGCAATAATAGATATTTTGAATCTTCAGTTTTGTTAATTTCAGTTCAAATATTTGAGATTTGATATACAGCTGGTGTGTGCCTTATTTTGGCATAATGGGTAAAATAGTAAAATGCAAGTGTGCCTGCAAGGATCAGCTTGTCCTTGCGCCAGACAATTGTGCTTGTCGGTTCTTTGCCCGAATTAAGAAGACTTGTTCGATAATTGCCAACAAATTTGAAAATAGAGAATCAATTTGAAAGAAATGTTGGAATTAATTAAATTAACTTCAATATAGAAATTCAGATAAAATGAGTAACGCGACGAGTACCTGCGAATTACGCTTAGTTACTTCTACTCCGAAGCTAATGAAGAAATCTACTCCTAATTACGATAGTGGCTACTCCTATCAAAGTTGGAATTGCTGGGTAAAGCCGTAAAGGAAAAGATAGATAAATGTTGATAACGTAAATTCTTGGTTAGGTTCTGGGCCCCTTTCTTTGAAGCCTTTGCTCGATATATATACTTTTTTGCGCAACAACTACCTCTTGGCAGTTGTTTGATATGTGCATGGGCTCCCACGTATACCCTGCACTCCTCCTTCTTTTCCTTTGTCTAAGCTTTTTTTGGCGCACACTTCCTTACACATGTCCCGACCTCCTTTCACGGTGCTTGGTAATTGTTTGCATGTTTCACGTTCTCCAACTCTCTTTGAGTGGGATAGTTCACCCACAAATATTTTTTGACCAATCTTGACCCGATAAATCCTTCTAGAAATGCCCTTGCCACGTGTCACACTGTAGTTATTCATGATTGAGTACTTCTCTTAGCTTCATATTGTATTTCCTCATGCATGCGTTACCATCTTAACGGATCTCACATTTTATGGTGTCAACAACTTGTAATGGTTTAATTTTTATGCAGGTCACGAGGATAGTCTCTGAAATGCTTGGAAGTGCAATTTGAACTAATTTTTTTTGATACGAAGTAAATGTTTTTTAAATTTCATTTGTTAATTCATTTGAATGTTAGGACAAAAAAAAGAGAAAAATACGAAATTTTGTAAAGAAATTCATAGCATTGTTCTTGTGCATTCATCGTGACCAAAATATAAAAAGTTAGATGGTTGTACATTCATCGTGCGAAAAATTGCACGATGCTCCTATTATGCCAAATAGCATTGTCCAAAATTTGTAACCATGCATAGCACACTATTGGAATTAGATATTTATGTCCACATTATGGAATTAGCATGATTTACACGTGACTGTTGTAGGTGTGCCGATATTGTTCTTCCAAATGCATATCGTGGTTTTACATTCCATCAATTTGTTGTCTGCCTTTTACATTATTTGATTAGGTTGGACCGAGATTCTTACTGAGGCTGCTAGTTTGTTGAAGTCGCTTATGCACGCTTCAAGCTCCTTCTTAGACTTCCAAAATCCTGTGAAAGCTTTTTAAACAAGAACAAATCCATCTTAATTAAGAAGTCAAAGGTCGAGTGTTGAAACCAAATTTAGCAATTTCTCCATTTGTCAAGCAATGATAATGTAACTTCACCCACATTTGAAAGAATGGAACAACTATATGATTACCAGTGGATTTAACTCGAGGGAGTACAGCTTCTGCATGCCATGCCATAGGGTAGCGCTACTGATAGAGTAGCCTTAATAAGAATGTTTATTTTGTGCATTTTATAGAGGCAACGTGTCAATCTAGCAACTGTCATAAAAACATTTCGTTCAATAACTAAACAATAGCAACCACCTAGACAAGGCTTATTAGAAATTTTGAATCTAGTGATTATGTGATATGAAATTCGACACATTGTTATGCTTTTAAATCTTAAAGAATTAGGATCTTACTGTAGATTTATCAATTGTCAAAGAAACTTAAGTTGTTGGGAAATGGGCCCATCTAGGTTAGGTATCAAGCTATCTAATGCCACATGTGCGATTTTGTCTTCCACTTGGAAATGCAAACCTCGATAGATGCTTTATACAAACTAGGAAAATGTTCATGATGAGATTTGAACATGACAGCCCTTCGAGATTGAGCTCTGATATCGTGTTAGATCAAGAGAGGAAAAAAGATATTCTATTGGATTAACCTCCCAAAAATGATTGCATCATTTACAAGATTAGGAGCGAACCCTAGTAAGTTGAGAGACTAAAATACCCTAAAATAATGTGAAAAATACTTCCCTCGTACCTTTCTTTGGGTACAACACTACAACTAACTATTTTTTTGTGGGTGATGACGTTTTGCTGGAACCAACGCTAGAGGGGTGCAAACCCTGCCAACCGACACTCCCTTTTTGCCTCCCAAAAATTAGAGCATGTAGAATTTCAACACTGTCAATCTTGTTACTCGGTAAAAAATGAAAAAGTATTCCCCTTGATCGATGATAGGCACATGTCCTTTTACCTGGATGTCTGTCACGTGGCAGCTATCTATTTTGACAAATCTAACCAGGTAAATGTGTAACTGGTGGAGATACTGGAGGAGATAGTGGAGTGAAATTGTAAATTGAGTTGGCATCTCAGTACCTTTCTTATCTCAATCAACTGTATGTTCGATACTATGATTGAAATCAACAAAAATGTAAATCTATGATGCTATAGTTAAGTAGAAGAATGTATTGAACATTTAAGTTATTCTATTTGTTCTGATTCCATGTGATTTTTTTCTTGTCAGCCACACTTGCAGTTTGTAGACTACTTATTAATAGTTGGACAATAACTGCGAGTGACACTTTAGTTATTGATTTCTTTTATCTGTTTGTTCTGTGCAGGACTTTTTGTGCTAATGAATTGGCTGGGCAGGTACATCAGATTTGTCATCTTACTACACATGAAATTTATTGGGTTGCCTAATTCCTCACAGAAATTGATATCTTTGGATACAACTACATGGTGGTGTAGGTTCGAGTTACTGTCAGCTGCATATTATCCTTGTTTTACTTGTTGGATGCAGCTAAAAGTAACAGCCCCCCTATACTATATCCCCCTTCTTACTATATTTACCATATCCCTTCTAAATTTTGACCGCTAACAAGTGGGCCTTGAGGGACAATAAGCCTAGTGCATTGATGGCAAGTATTGGACTAACAACCTTAGTTTACATGCTTCTTAATCCTCTACCCTCCATCTCATCTCCAATTACCAAAACCTCCTCAAGCCTATCAAGGCTGGCATAAAAGTCATTGGTGTAGAATACTCAGCATTTGATATGTGAGTTGATGTCGGTGTTTATGTTAGTGTTTTGTAAGAAACACAAATTCTTGCCTTTGCTAGTAGGAAAGCATTCTTTGCCTAAAGTACATAGTGATATTACTTCTATGCATATAGGCTATAGCAAAGAAGAATTGATTTTTTGAATGTCCTTTTTTTAAATAGAAGTTTCTAGCTTGCTCATAATTTTCTTTCTCCTCATGTTATTCTTTTACATGCAGAAGCCATCTTCTTCTTCTGTAGAGCTATCTCTTGTCACATTTCATGCTCATGGATCTTATAGTGGTATGTTTTTCTCTTCCTTTCTTATCTATGTTTGGGAATTCTTGATTAGTATTTGATTGGTTCTTGATTCTAGACTATCTATCACTATAGCCAGAAAGATCCGGGCTAAGTTTAGAGGATGGCATTCGAGGTAGAGACTCAATTTTGTGGAAAATAGGGCCAAAACTTCACGTAAACAAGAGATTAATTAGGGGCTTGTTGATAGCATTCTTTGCGAAACGAAAGGAAAACTGTCCTCTTTTGCCATCAGAGTGCCTATGGTATGCTCTTTTTAGTGGGGAGTAATAGTGCGTGAATGACAACCATTTCATATTTGGTTACGCAAAGGATAGAGATTACATTTATGTCTTTTAGCATGAAAAAATGAAACACTCCATGCAGTTCAACGTGCCAATAACTTGTTGGAGCCTATCAAGTGGTCTAAAAAGTTACTTATAGTAGCTTACATGGTTGGTTATATTTTCTCATTTAACGTTGTAGACTTCCAATGTTGGATGGAGTGTTTCAAACTCCCCATCTTTATACCCTCGCATCCTCGCGTGGTTGAGCACTGTTGTCAACACGACTTTATTGGGGCCTTTCCCTTAGTAGCCAGAGTGACCATAGTCTAACCTGGGGCTTTTCCTTGGGCTTTGCCTCGGACTCACCACAACGTCCGTACTACTAATACCTTTACAATGTACCATGGACTACTAATACCATTTCCCCAAGCCTATACGGTGGTGTAGACGGGTTGCTCTAATACCATTTGCGACGTCCTATGTACCACTCTCCAAGTAGCTTGTTGGAGCCTATTAATGTGGTCCTACTTAAGTTCAAATTATTAGTAGTAGCTTACATGGTGAATATTCTCAAAATCACCTATGTAGATTTCCAATGTGGGACCGGGTGTTACAAAAAAGGTGACCCGGTAGAGTGGACACTGTTAGTTTGTCGCAATAAGAAGCACGGATACGAAGACAGAACATGGGCATGACACGACACAAACACAGATAAAGTTGCTAGTAGATGTAATTACATTATATGTTTCGTCTTCCAAAATCCTCTTCTTTGAGTAATCTACAATTTTTTCCCATTGCATTTCCCTACGCATTTTTATTGAAGTTTTAGTATGATTAATCTTCATGATTGTATTTTTCCAACTTGTTTAAGACAGGGCTATGCCAAATTTGAATTTTGGTAAAACACATGTTAGTAAGCATCTAAGAAATGCTGATTACTTATTAATTTCTTATTCATAAACACGTAAGAAATTTTGGACACTGCAAAAGGAGTGCAGTGGAGTGTCAGACACAAGTTTGAATTAAGATTTTTATTTTTAGTTATGTACACAAAGAAAAGAGTATTGGACATCCGAGAGTGTTCAATAAGTGTCGGACACGGACACACACCTTCTTTGCAAGAGATTGAGAAGGCCTATGATCATATCAGATTGGTTTAAGATATCAAGAAGGCTTATGATTAGCTCGGGCTCTTATTATTTGCGACCTCTTGCGTGTTGAGACATTAGGGGAGATGGATTGAAATTTCTTTCTTGTCCTAGTTGAGGTTATGCAAATTGGTATTCTCAGGAGCTAGGATTGACTAATGGACCCTTCCCCTTTTGGTTACTGAGGACAAGTGCGGTACCTGTACTTTGCACAGGAATATAGGAAAACCTTATTGTATTATGATAGTAACATTAAATATGGGAGTACAAAATTCTTTCATCGATTAACAATTTAATTAAAAGGGAAGAAAGTTTGAAAGCCATTTTCCCTTGATGAGGTGGTTTTTTTTCTCTAGTTTTTTTGGAAGAAATAAGAGCGTGACACGTGGACTACACGTGCTTAGTATATAATATAGTTTTGAGTAGGATGCGAATAAAGGTAGGGGTTGATAACTTCACAGTATTTACGGACTTTTTGTTAATGTACTTTATTTTGCGCGGTGTTGAGTTCCAACTACTCTAGTATCCTTTTTAAATCATATCGCACTCTGAGGTAGTGTTTGCATTGAAAGTTATTCTGGAAGGGAGATAGTTGATTCCCTAGGGAAGTAGACAATCTTTCAAGTTTGTCTGGAGAATGAGGGATGCAGGGTTTAAGCTCTTACTGACTTGTGGGCCTCCAAGGATTATTCGTCAAAACTACAACAGTTGCAGATTTGGTTGTGAGAGCTCTGAAAATAGATCTACATTAGGGGGAAATAAGTGTCTCTAATGGAGAAGAGTTATGTTTCCAAGAGTATTCTACATAGCTCCCTGGTATAATTTTTCCCCTATCTCTAGCTTCAGTGGCCAAGAAGCTTTTGCTGCTTTAGAGATACTTTCTATCATGAGGCGTGAGGGATGAGCGCAAGGCTACAAGCATCTTTTAGTGGATTGGTAGGTGACACTGTATAATGAAGTCAGGTGGCTTTGCATGAGCATGTTAAGTACTTTAAGTCAAGCTTCATTAGGAAAACGGATTTGGAGTGGTTGCACGATTGTTTCTTTAATCTACATAAATACACTGTAGACATGAGGAACCACAATTCTTTCTAAACAATTAGGTGTCGATTGCAGACTGATCACTTGTTTTCAATGGTAGTAGTTCACCAACCCTTAACACTTCTCACGACATACTTTTCTCCTTAAGTTCGTAGATTTGTAAAATATGATCTTTTCTTTTGTACATGTGATATACATATGGTAGAAGGTTCCACCTTAGTTGGGAACATGGTTCATGCTCTAGTATAGAATTGTGGTTCCAGAGCAGATCTCTCCCAATGTTTTCAAAAGCAAAAGTGCAAGGCAAGGCAGTTGACCTCTCATGTGGCACGGCGTTGAGGTGTAAGCCTTTGGAGTTTCTTTTTTATGTTTGTAGAAAAATAAAATTAACTATAAGTACCACTAAAAAATTACTAAAAATGAGGGAAAAGTAAATAAAAGTCCCAAAAAAGCATGTTAAGGCATAAAAATACACTGTTGCAACCTTTAAAAGCACTCTAAGCCTATTAACAAAAAGCATGCTACCAAGTTCAACTACTTAAACTCACAAAATAATTTTATCCTTCCCTCCTCCGAGGCCTTTGCCTATGGTGTCTTGGCGCAATTCAAATGTGAAGCCCTAGCTCTGGGCCTCCGGCAATGGAGCTGCTCTAAAATGGGGTGACAAGGTGTGGGAGGTTTCTTCCTCTTCTTCTGTTAAGACTCTTTGGCTAAGAGGGCCACAGCTAGTGCTCAAGTTGAAGCAACTCCTTTTGATTTCTTCTTCTTGGTGTTTTGACACGTGGAACATGCAAATCACGATTAACTGTTTCATCAAAATGTTTATTATCAACCTATGTTTGCTCTTGGAATCTTGATTAGTGATTTCTACTCTTACGAATTAAGGAAATACCCATGGTTGGATAAATAATGAACGGTCCAGCATTATTGACATTTAACAGACAGATGAAATGATCACCATTCATTTTGTTGTTCTTTCTTCATTTGGTCATTTATTTTTTATGATCCTTCGTAGAGCTACTCGTTTTTCTTAGATTTATGAATGTGATTTGCTTATTCTCCCCCTTGTTGTACTTATGTGTCCAATGGATGCCCCTTGCTTTTGTGGTTCCCAGCAATTCACTTACACATCAAACATATAGAAGAGATGTTGTCAAAAGTTCTTTTGTTTGCAGGAAGTTTCATGGACCAATTTCTTTTACTTTTGCAATGAAGTTTTTATTGCAAGGCAGTTTCTGTGGAACATATTATACTTTTGCATAACATGTTTGCATTTCAAGATTCATTAAGCTTCCTCGAACCTGGAATAGTCAATTTTTTCGTCTAAAGTGGACTTGTTCCTTAATTCTTTGACTAGTGACCTTTTGTATGTAAATAAAAATTTAGCAGGTCTGGGTTTCCTATCAAGGATTAGCTAGTAAATGGAGAGTTCTCTTCTTGTTATGCAGCTTGCTTAGTGCAGAGGAGTGGCTGGACGAGAGATGTTGATATTTTCTTGCATTGGCTGTCTGCTATGCCCTTTGCCGGTGGAGGATTCAATGATGCTGCTATTGCAGAAGGACTTGGTGAAGCTATAATGGTGCGCAGTGTTGATTATGCTACAACTTTGCATGCGGGTTTTAAATTTAAGTTTTCTGGTTTACGAGTAATGGTCTATTCATCTGCAATAACATCTGCTCCTATCTTCTATCGACCTTGATATATGATTTTAGTCTTCTCCTCTATCAGCTAGACCATTGTACTTGGAAAGATCTTGATATAGAATTACTTCTGAATATTGGTCTGCTATATGATTTTAAGCCTGGCGACTTTGTTTTAATAGTCAACTCTGCTGTCATACGCTATTTGTACTTCTTGGTGTTCTTGCAGAACTTTCAGTTAAATATGTATGAGTCTTCATTGCTTCTATTGTCGGTGGTAATTTTATGTTATTCATATCCAAATTGCCACCCCATCCGAACCCTCTCAGTTTGTGTTTGGTAGACCTAGTTTGAAAATCGAAGTTTGTGAAGATATGTTCATCGGTCAAGCAAACGGTTTATGAATGTTTTATGGGCAGCCACGTCAGAAGCTATAGCTCTATCTATAATGTGTGGTGATTCGTACAATTGTAGAGTACCAGTAGTTGGTTCTATGGTTTGTAATGTTTAGTGACTTTACCCCTGTTAATATAGGATGATCTAAATCAACTTATGTGGAAGAATTTCTGTACTTTCTGTAAATATTCAAGTAAATAAAATACACAGGCCTCTCGGGGGATTGTTGGTCAAGAAGTTTTCAATGAGGTGTTCACAGTTTGTCTGCCAAACCCAGTTTTAGTTGACAACAAAAAATAATGGCTTGGAGGCTTGAGAAACAGTGGCTTGGAGGCCTGACCAAATTTAATTCTGTCTCGCCACTTGTTAATTTGTAATTTAACTATGGTGTGTTTCATATTTGTGCTAACGAAACTTAGCAGGCGTTGAATTTTCCTCTGCAAGCATTACATTTACTATATGGTTAAGGATAATGAGTTAATATTACTGTGCATTCTATGATATCAAGTTTAAGGATTTTGACACGCTGCCATGTGATTTGAGGTTTTGAAGGAACCTGTCCTTTTTTTCATTTATATGAAATTGGAGAGAATGATGTTGAGAATCAAGTGATTTAAGGTGTTTATGCTCTCTTGCAATCTTGGAAACTGCATTTGGAATTGTGCATCATTTTTAATTATGATGGCATACAACTGTCGAGCATCCAGTTCTTGACTATTCTGAGGATGGGAATAGATGTCTTACCACTGTAATACATCATGAGCTGAGATAGAAGGCACAGAAAACAGTTTCCTGCTCCTTTTGACAGATGCTTTCTCTGCCTGTCTGCTAATATGTCTAGGTGCATGATTGTTTTTATGCATCATTCAGATGTTTTCTGGAGTAACTGGCAGCCAAACTCAACAAAATGTGGCTGGGCACAGGCACTGCATTCTGGTTGCATCAAGTAATCCTTATTCCTTGCCCACACCAGTTTATCGACCACAGGTGCAGAATTTGGAACAGGGTGAAAACATTGATGCGCAAGCACAGAGTCGTTTATCAGATGCTGAGACAGTCGCCAAATCTTTTGGTCAGGTACGTGTGTATAGTGGTTATTTATTTGGTTAGCAAGGATGGTTTTATGTTTGTAGCAGATCAACAGTCAGCTGACCATTACTTCTCCGTGCAGTGTGCTGTTTCTTTGTCGGTCATTTGTCCAAAACAACTTCCAAAACTGAAAGCAATCTACAATGCGGTAAACATGACACTTTTAGTTGATCCTTCTATTTGTTCATATTATTTTCTTGAGTTATCTAAGATATACCCAAGTACAATCTGCATGTTTATGTGAGCTGACAATTGCAATTCACTTGTTCTGTTAATGATCGTCGTACACCAATCACCCCCATGAACTTCTGCTGAATATTTATACCAATGCAGACTCTGTACTTAGAGAGGTAGGTTATTAGAGCTATTGTGTCTGTTGACATGGGGAAGGGCACTAGGAAGTGGTGTTGTGGTCTATTTTCTTCATCAATCTTGTTACGGATGTTCAATTATTGGGTAATAATCATGTAAAGACATGATGTTTTATGGGGCTGCTTGCCCTTTTATTTGAAGGTAATACAATAGTGCCCGATGGTGGAACCATGATTTTAGTCTATGGAAGCTTCCGCATTGCGCCATATCTGTAATATCTTCTACAATCACTTAATAATCCATCTTAAACTTAAAGAGGACCTTTTATCTGATTTGTACATAGTCTTTTTAGACTCTAGCATCACACTTTTGACTCTGCGTTCAGTAGAATCACTCTCCAAAAGACACCCTCAATTGCCCTCCTTCCTGGCCCATTAAACACAATGGCCAATCTTATATTTACCCGTTGGAATTTTTCATCTGCTTCCTCAAAACTCTTAAACAACCTTAGATGCTGGAATTAATGCAATCCGGAATTTGACTTAGATGCTGCATTGGGAACCCGGATAAGGACTGCGGGACCGATGTAAGTGGACTATCATTGCTAAACATCCACTTTGTACTATTTTACACTTTATCCTGTCTTTTCTCTTGTTTGATTGACGGGTAATGCAAGGTCCCTGGGTACTAACCACCCCCCCTCCCCCTGCCCCCCTGGCACGCCGTGTTTCAACTGTTGATTCTTGTATCATGTGTTACCTTACTATCAACCTATTCCTGAGTAGTCTTGTTCTTGCTTGTTACAAGACAACACTAGGTTAGGTTGATGTGTTTTCAATCCTTTTAGAATATGATTTCAGATCATTTTTGTGTTTCTGTTCCTAGTGGACAGGTAGCGCAATCAATGAGTATTTTGTTGTGTTGTGAAGGATTTAACAGTAGAATTTAAGTGATACTAAGTTTAAGATGTGTTTAGGATTGTTAACTGTGTTCATAGTACAATGACAAACCATAGTAAAAAATTTACTATTTTTCTGATGTTTTCATAATTGATATTATAAGGTGCTATTTAAGCATTGAGTAAACTTCCAGCCCTCCTCATCCAAACAGACCTTGATGAATATTGACATTCAGCAACTATCAATTGCACATGTCTTGTCAGTTTTGTCAGCGTCTTATGTGGGTAGAAGACAAATGGCGAAACAAACTTCTAGGAGTTCTTCCTTTGCTGAAACAAAAAGAGTGAGCAGCTGTCTTCTAATAACCACAATGCTTTGTTAGAGTCGTTAGGCGTTGGTTTAGACTCCAGAGAAACCTTTATACTCTTTGTCTACAATTGTTTTGATTTCTTAAATTGGGTCAAATTATTTTTTTAGAGGCTAAAAAAGTTAAGCTTTATGTTGAAGAATTTCAGCAACTAATTCCTACTTGAGCTTGGCATTATGCACAGTCCTTATTAAGTTCTCTAATTGCTTTTATGACACACAATACCCTTTTCTTGCCTTGTTTAATGCCATACACCGTTTGTTTGAAATTTTTGTTTTTCCTTCCCTCTTAGGTCCTTGCCATGAATGACATCTAACGTCCTATATCTCATGTAATATAATGAGTTTCCAGTTGTCTGTTTACGTAGATATACTTATTCGTCTGTTTAGCAGTCTGAAGTTTGAAAAATGCATCTGTTTATGAGGCCCCAGAGCCCCTCTCGGGAACCCTCTTACTCAATAGAGGAATTTTACAGTTGCTTACAGAAGGAGGGCATTCAAGTGATTTCTTGATAATTGTCATTGTAGGGCAAACGCAATCCTCGAGCAGCTGATCCCTTGGTTGATAATGTGAAAAATCCTCATTTCCTTGTTCTAATCTCAGAGGATTTTATGGAGGCTCGTGCTGCTTTAAGTCGCCCGGGAATGACAAGTTTAGCATCCAGTCAGAGTCCTGTAAAGATGGATATAGCTTCAGGTCCTCCAGTTTCAGGGCCACCTCCAACTTCTGTTCCACCAGGTTGTTGCATGCTGACCCATGTTTTTATGCGTATTTGAACCTCTCGCTGTACAAGAAGTTTACTGTCTCTTGATAATTCGAGCGGTTATTAAGTTGCACTATCTTTTCGCTTAGTAGCTTGTGTATAGAAAAGATATACGGTGGCTAAAATCTGTGTCAATCAAATTCTCACTTTGCTTAAAATTTGCGTCGTTGAATTTTTGGCCATTCCCTATCTAGCCTTAATTGTGTAACTCGACCGATTCATGCCTTCCTCTATGTACAGATGGGATGCATGTTGCTAAGCTTGGTCAATGTTCCACCACTTTCTTTTGCATATGTTATACTTTTACATTTGAGACCTGATCCTTACTTGTGCCTGCTCGAAGGGCATTGCTCGTTGGATGCCATTGTCAAAGGGGATGCATGCACCTTAAAATCTTGGTGTACTGTTGGTTTTGCTGGAGCACAATTCGTCCATGTGTAGAAAACCTAGTTCGGTTGTCTAGGAAACTTGCGAATTAAGCAAAATCTATCCAAACTCTGTGTTGCCCACACACATCTTGTTTCTCATTTGGCTCTAAATTAGAGCCACTTGTTGGTGAATCACCCTTCAACATGTTCTGTCACTATATCTCCTATTCCCTTTTTGTCATCCGTTGTCTTTGCATCATCCTATCTGGATCTTGATCCAATTATTGGTCTTCAGTGTTTGTGGTTTATAATGTAGAGCAACTCTTGTTCATCTTCTTGTTAATGGGCATGATCAAGATAAAGCGACTCTCTCTCTCATTTATTGAAATTCTGTTACTGTGCCACCCTTTTCTTTTTCTGAGATTGTTTTTGTAGTATTTGATATGATAATATCTTGTGCAGTAACTATTAGCTTATGCAACACTAATGTAGCGTAAGGAAAAGAAATATTAGTATGATAGAAAAGAACATCCTGGTGCTCTTTCAAGTCTGATAAACATACATATGCAAATTACTGACGGAACATCTATAGGAAGGTCACAAAAATAAAGCAGTAAAATGATTGATAGGCTAGCAATTAGCCACTGCTAAGCACTTAATAACTTTCTTGGTGGAAAGCTGATATTTTTTCGTTTTCTCTTTTTTCAGTAAATGGATCTATCATGAACCGGCAACCAATACCCCTCGGAAACATTACCCCTGCAACCGTAAAAGTTGTAAGACTTGTAACTTCTTCTGTCGCTCTTTGATTGCTGCTCAAAAGTTAAAGATCGTTTCCATTATGCTTGTTATGAGATATGGATTGTGCTAGAGCTCATGATCATAAATATACTGTTTCAGGAGCCCAGCACTGTTAGTTCCATGGTATCTGGTCCTTCTTTTCCGCTCATTCAGCCTGTTCCTCGAGCGACTTCTCAAGGAGTCCCAACCTTGCAAACATCTTCGCCAATATCTTCTCAAGAAATGGCCTCAAATAATGACATTGTTCAAGATTTAAAACCTATAGTCAGTAGTATGGCCCAGCCTTCGCGTCCTGTGGGTCCAGCTGCAGCAAACGTGAGTATACTGAACAACCTCTCTCAAGCACGGCAAGTGATGAACTCTGCCACCCTTACAGGGGGAAGTTCCATAGGACTTCAACCAATGGGCCCAACTCCTATGGCCATGCACATGTCAAACATGATATCCAGTGGAATGGCATCTTCTGTGCCTCCTGCTCAAACTGTATTATCATCTGGCCAATCAACTATCACTTCAATTGCTGGTTCTGGAACACTCGCAGGAACTGCACAGGTGGCACAAAACCCAGCTCCTGGTTCATTCACTTCTGCTACATCTAATAGCATGTCTGGGACTTCAAACCTGGGCATGCCACAGCCATTGGGTAATCTCCAAGGAGGTGTTGGTCTGGGTCAATCAGTTCCTGGCATGAACCAAGGTAATCTTCCTGGACCTCAGATGGTACAGAGTGGAATCGGCATGAATCAAAACATGATGAATGGCCTCGGTCCATCTGGCATGTCTTCTGGAACTGGCACAATGATTCCTACTCCCGGCATGACTCAGCAAGTACAACCAGGAATGCAGTCTCTTGGTGTCAATAATAGTTCGGCAACCAATATGTCCATGTCTCAACAGACAGCAAGTGGGTTGCAATCAGCACAATCTAAATATGTTAAAGTTTGGGAGGTAAGACCATCATATTATGGAAATAATTGAAGTTGGATATGTAGTATGCAGTTTCAGCGCTTACGAAAATTTACTTGTGTCAAATCTTGCACTTTCTAAATGGTAGTTTGGTTTTCAATTTTGGACCATCCTTCCTTTTGAAGTAAATGGACTAAGTTGGTATCTGAATAAAGGTTTTGCAATATCAAATGATCCTTTTTGGCTAATTATGCAGAGCCTTTGGAAATATTTTACTGGAAACATTAGCAAATAATCGAAATTTATTTATATTTTCTTGAACCCTGTTCATGTTATATGCTATGCAACTGTTTGGCATTTCCTTTATTTATGTTACATTGACTCGTTTGAATTCGTAAGTACCCCTTGTCAGGTACGTAGACACTTTATTAATTGCAAAGGATATTTGTCTAGTATGCTTAGCTGAATGTCCAATGATCAAGCATATTTTTTAGTTAGGTAGTTGAGTTTACTATATAAATGTGCATAATACGCTTATTGCATAAACTGCTCTATGCCCACATCTAGGAGGATACATTATTATTCAATCTTGTGGTATTTGTAATATGTGGCCCATTATTCATGCAAAAATTGGATATTTCGTAAGTATGCACAGATATTTGACCATCACAAAGAAACATTTTGCTCCCACTCCACATTCTTGTCTATGTTATTGAGTTAAAAACACTGAAGGACCTTCCTCTACAATTAATCAATGCAGTCCGGTTTGTATCTACGCAGAAATTCAGTGCGACCAAACTTTCTCATCATTTGTTACAACCCAATATCCTAAAACCGGAGAACACAGATATCGTTGGTAACTATTTTAGTATAACATCCCACACTGACGCTTAGCATCAGTTCTGTTGAGTGACTCGTGTTTACTTTTCATTTTGCTTAAAATGGTAATTTGTAACCCTGAACTTACCCTCCCTTTTGACATGCCATTTCTAAGCCCCTCTACCTCAATAACTTTGTCCAATACCATTGGGTTGGAAAGGTCCACGCCACTGTAAATTGCTATTTTCAGGAACCGCTTCCATGTGCTTAGTCAATTAGAAATTATTTGCTAGGACTCTATAACAGTCTCTGCTCCACCAAAGTTGTCAACAAAAACTGGTGGGTTTGCAACCACGTTTCCTCCTAATGTTTCTGTAGTTCCCTTCACCGTAACTATTGAGCAGGAAGGAAAACGACAAGCTACTTTACAATGCAATAAATGAGAGAAGTGCAAAAGAACATTTGCTGCCTCCTGCAATAGCTGTTTTTTCAGTGATCGCGATTGATGGTATTGTGTAGGAGCTTTGACTTTCGTGATAACATCAAACACGTCTGAACAGTATAACATCTTTGTTGTATTAGTAAATTCTGTGTTACAATATCCTAATTAACGCCACCTAGTGTAGTTCCGAAAAATTCTAGCATTTCATTCTCGCTTGTACATTTGCTAATCCTCTCCGTGGCTTAAAACGTATGATGCAGGGAAACTTGTCTGGGCAGAGACAAGGCCAGCCTGTTTTTATTACAAGACTGGAAGTATGTTATTACTTGCCTGATAATTGTTTACTTTCCATAAAGATCCACACATATGTATACATATATATGTATATATATGCATATTTAAATTTGTACTTATATATTAGAGGATGACTCTACAGATATTCATAACGATTCCAATCTAATACGGAAGTTCAATACTTCATCAAGTCATTTTTTGTAAAATCTCACTTGTTATTCTATATGTGGCAGGGTTATAGAAGTGCTTCGGCTTCTGAGACGTAAGTCTACAAATCACTAACATTTGAGAAGTTGGTTTCAGTTAGCTCTGCTTTTCTAGCTACAACACTAGCATTTTGAGAAAAATTATTTTCTGCTGTGTTAAGTTTTGGATTTAGTGTTAATCTATGTTAGCGAAATGGAAAAGAAAGAGAGAGAGAGAGATAAAAGTGTATAGGATGTAACTTTCACCCTAACACAATA
>JABCMJ010006150.1:0-27179 GCA_014822125.1 Arbutus unedo
GCGCATCAGCGACACTTTTGCCGGTCGATCAAACATGTGGCGAGAGCACCATGATTCTTGGATCACGACGCGACACTCGGCCGAAGTGTCAGGCAGACTGTTGGGCTCCCTCTTTATAAATACTCCAAAGGCTTCCTAACTTTAGGTACACATACTATTCACTTAAGCTTTCAAGTTGCCTTCCCTCTTCTACAGAAGTTAACTTGATCGTTAGAGTGCCCGCGGAGACCCAATCCTAGTCGACACTAACTTAGTGTTGAGTATTTTGCAGACTTAATGGAGGGTTCACAAAGTTATAGCGAGAAGGTCAATCCAGTTAGTTTTAGACTCCACATTTTGGCAACCACAGTGGGATGATCGACTTGACTTCTTATCTCAGTAATCATTCCGTCCCTCCAAACCCTTCCAAATCAATGATAAGAACTCCAAATCAGAAAGGTGATTGGCTGATCCTAGTCGAGTTGGGAAAATAATTGTGGGAGCTGGAACAACTGACCCAGCTGTCCTGCAGACAGCCCCGCCTATAGCCCCACTCACAGGGCCTCTTGTTGAGCTTTAGGATCAAACGTATATCGATCATCTGGAGACTCGACTAGTAGAGAAAGACCAGCTCCTCCAACTGGCTTAAGAGGAGGTAGCATAGTTAAAGGTTGTGATCATGTCCCTTCAAAACGGAAAGGCCTCCTACAACGACCACTGATTACTTCACCAAATGGGTAGAAACTGAGCCCCTCATCACCATCGAAGATTGAGATGTCAAAAGGTTCATGTGAAATAACATCGTGTCAAGGTTTAACATCCCGTACGCTTTCTCTCTGACAATGGAACCCAATTTGTGGGGGACTTGTTCAAAGATTTCTGTGCCTAGTATAGGATCTGATTCTTCAATTCAACTCCCTCATACCCTCAATGCAATGGACAGGTCAAAACCTTCAACAAGATTGTCCTCAGAGAAACTAAAAGCGACTCATGGTAGCTAAGGGATGATGCACCGAGGAGCTTTATTGTGTCCTATGGGCTTGCCGAACCATGCCTCATTGCTCTACTGGTCGAACGCCATATTCATTGGCCTTCGGCATGAAGGCAATCTTACGCTTAGAATTTGGCCTGCCCACCACGTGGACTAGAGACTTTCAGTCGAACGCTAATGATCAGTCAATCTCCACTGCCTTGAACCTAGTCGAAGAATAGAAAGGATTCGACCACAATCAGGATAGCTGCCTACCAGTAGGAGCTATTTAAGGGTTACAATAAGAAGGTTCGGTCCCAACCCTTCAAGCAGGATGACCTTTTTCTCTAAAAGGTGGTCAGTGCAAGAAAGACAAACAAACTCGATCCTAATTGGGAAAGTCCCTATCGAGTGGCCAAGATAGTTAGAGTTGACTCTTACAAGCTTGAAGACCTAGATGGAACTCCTGTCCCTTAGCCTTTGAATGCTCAAAACCTATTACCATCAGCTTGTATGGCCAAGGGTCTTCTCTTTGTAAATTTTCAATTATGCTGACCATAGTAGGTGCTACCTGGTAGCAAGAGAGGCCAGGCGATGACAATTGAGAGGATTCAATGAAATTAAGTATTTCCTTTTACTAATTGTCTTATGATTTGTACGAACACACGGTGGTATTGCCATACAACATTGATACCGACGGTATTGCTAGGTCTAATCTAATCTAGATACCTTTGGAATTTTTCCAAGTGCTACTCCATGTTCCCTACCGAGGACCTCACGGTTTGGTGGTATTGCTAATTATCTAGTTTGGTTGGCCCGTTGCCATACCCTCATGACCTACTCACGGTGCTTCACTGTTCTCTTTGGCCTTCAGACCATTCACTCAGAATTTTTCAAATTACTCACTCTTAGTGGTAATGCACTCACTGTCTGATGGGGATATGAATTGTCCCGGTGTCATTAGGATCAATCTTAAGATCCCATTATTCTATTCATCTACGTGTGTACAAATTTTGATTGTATGTCATACGATGTCAGTGATGTTGTAATGGTTACCGATCCACATGCATTGTTGAGTCCATGATATGTTATGTATAGCAGCTCAACGCTTCCCAATTGGGCATGCATATGATGTTTAATCACTATTTTTAATCGATAATGCACTTTTGGTATCTTCTGACTATTTGCAGGTTTTCCGTGTTAACTGGGTGTCTGGAAGTAAATTGTTGATGTCCAATCGTATCCATGTAATTCTGACACCCCGAGAAGTGATTGGAGTCCAAATGGGGGGGAGTGCCGAAGGCCTAAGGGCATTGCGAGTTTCAAAGAATTCAGAAAGTTGGAGGTTTTGAAGCAGTAGTCTAAAGGTGACTGATGGGAGATACCCGTTAGGCTAAATCTGACTGAACAGAAGAGGTTCCCTAGGAAATTTTAGTGTGTGTATCTAACTGGTAAGGTTTCTTTAGTGACTGGTCAAGATTGAAGGCTGTTGCATTTCAGTGGTTAGACCTGGCTAGTCGCCCACACTAGTCAAGCGTGAAAAGAAGAACCTGACTGGTCACCCATACCGGTTAGTAGTACGTGCTATAGTGTGAGAGGCTAAATCTGATTGGTCATCCATACTAGTCAGGGCCATTGAAGACCGAAGAATCTAAGGAGTTGATCTAGGCGATCTGTCAGAATTATGGCGAACAACAGATTTTTATTTTTTATTTCTTTTATTTCCTAGTTTGGTTAGAAAACTTTCCCTTAAATTTGTTAGGTTTTTCCTTATTCAAAGCCGTATGAGGCTTAGGTTAGGATGATATCTTTTTCCATTCAGTACTTTTCTTTTCTCAGTTTTTAATTACATAGTTAGATCTAGCAGTTCTTGTTTTTATTCTTCAAGTTTGAACAAATGTTTTCAATTCAGGTTTTCTTTATACAATATCTTAGTAAGATTTGATACATTACATTTAATTTTCATATTCAGTAACATTTTCTATTTTTTTTTATTGTTCTTCCGATCAACATGCTAAGCTGACCCTTTTAGGCTAGGTCTAAGGATGAGGTTCATCCGATGACCTATGGTTTCACATCTTCTCCAAGATTTTCACCTTTTGTCTACAAATCAATTTTAGTTTTTATTTTTGAACCAAACAAGGAATGCTAAACTCTTAATTAGCTATTGCCATTAATTTGGTATATCTGATACTTGAGTCAATGTCTCACATGTCATGATCTACTGTTCTTGAATGAAAATCAGTTTAGAAACACATCTTTAGAATTAAATTATTTTCACTGAATATTTTCTAATCAATAATCTTTGGCCTAAATCTTGATCGAGTTATAGAGAGAAAATGTTGAATATCGAAGTCTAGGGCGAACTGATTTTGACGACTTAGCATGCTTTCTTAATATGATCACATCTGTTAGTTATTATATTGAATCACTTAAGATAGGATCGAGTTTATCAATGCACGACATGAAGCTCCGTCCAAAAATAGTTCATGAATTCCTCTCGTCAAGCAGGCGTTGAGCAGAGGAATTGAGAGACCATTGTAGTAGGCTAGGTACACAAGAGGTTAGGCCTTTGGCCCAATTGAACGCTCGGTCCATCTGCGTTGGAATCGAGCTAGGCTAGGCCTGAAGATGGATTCACTCATGCCGTGAGGTTCGACAGGCCTGTTTGGCGTGCTTCAAGGTCTGTCGGGTGCATAACTCTAGATTGGGTCGAATCTTCTCCACAATCAACATGCAATACAATTTTAAGCTATCAACTCAGGATGTTCGGCCGTGCTGTCGAGGACACTATGCTCAGCACGACCAAGGGTGGCTTGTTCTCCATGTTATGGGTAGTTGCTTGGGAAGATGTGTATACGGGTTAGTTGCCAGACTTGCAGACATTACCATCCAATTCGCACGGATGTGGGACACATGGCGGAAACGCCATGACTTGACATCCAAGGCGTGACATTTCTTGCCGGTGCTCTCGGCGGTCTGTTGGGTTCCTCTATAAATAGTTCAAGGTTCCTCCACTCTCAGTTACACGCATTCACAACTCTAGAGCTTTCAAGTTGGTTTGTTCTCTTGAGAAACTAACTTAAGCATCGATCAGAGTGCCCGTTAGATCAAACTCGACCTTGGTTGGCACTAACTTATATTAAGTTTTTTGCAACAAAGCGAAAAGCGTTCAAAGGAATCAACGAGAAGTCAAGTTAGCGGGAGTGCAGACTCCCCACCAATAATTAGTGGGCACTACAAACAAACAAGTAAATCAATTTCATGGTTGAGGATGGCACAGTAATGTTCGGAACGAAGTAAATCAACTTAGTGGATTCAAGCAAGTATTACTCGATTCTGAATATCAACGGAAAATGGACCAGCTTCATGTCGGCAGGGATGGCTTTTAAGGTTCTATTGCATCATCATCATCTATATATAAAGCCATTTCTGATTCTTTCCACATTCTTTTATTTTCACTATTATGGGACCACTTCGAAAATTTTCTGCGATGCCGTATCTATTTGCTATGGCTTTTGTTTTTAGTTATCTATGTTCGGAAACAAAGACATCATCAAGAATACATCTTTATTCCATATCATTTAATTTTTTCCGTGCAACATTTAACATTTTTTCGGTACTTCCTGAGAACTTGTCTTGTGTCTGAACATATTTGAGAAACAATGTTTTGAAACAGTTCGCCGATCCTTTATTTCTGTGCAATGTTTTCTGCATCTTGCAAAAGATGAAATTAATGAAACCGACAAAGTTCGGCAAACAGGCAATAATGCCAATTAATGTGATTACTATTATTTGTGTTGGCTTCAAATATGATGAGTAATTGTGCTGTTTGATTTGTGACACAAGATATATAGGAAGCACATCATCACTACTTATATTTCTATCATCTTTTCAGTCTGGACCTTCTCCCTCGTTTATAATACATAGTTCCAGCAAAATAAAATACTTATTTAGGAATCAATCTTGGTTGGACTGGAACATCTTGCCTATGCTTTATTTGGTCAATTGGCTGAGATATTGACCCCAAACAACTTAACCATCCGACCCTTTTGGGTAAATTCAAGTGGGTCTGATTTTGGGATCACACCCGACTGGTTTTGGGGCTTCAAGTCTATGAAAAGACGATTATCTGGCCCGGTTGAGCGAAGAAAACTAAGCATATCTCCCGCACTTACTCTCTTCTCCTTTACAAACTGGTTCCACTCGCTGGTGAGCATATAACCTTGGCTGCTTTTCCAGAATGAGTATTTGAATCTCCAAAGTTTTCCTTCATTGTCTTCCATGGACAAGAAAGCTCCTCTTGAAGTGCTTGAGACATAAGCCGGAAAGTGCTTATTGGCTTGGTGTTTTGGTATGGCTAGTCGATACTGTTTGATATCGCTCCGCGTTACTACTTTATTGAAGAGCTTCTCTCTCTTCGCCCCAACATTGCCATTGCACTTGTCACACCTATCGCTGCTTTCTGGTTCTTCGTAATGTATTTGTGTCTGAATGTTCATCGCGCTAGTGTTGGTTTCGACTTAATGGATTGGTAACGCACACTCTGTGTGTGTGTGAGATAGAGAGAGAGAGAGAGAGAGAGAGAGAGAGAGAGAGAGAGAGAGAAGGGTGGAATGTTTTTACTAGTGTGGGGACGGATATGCAGAAGAGAAGCTGCTACGGGATCAGATAAACGGGTAAGTCACTTTATAGGGATGAGAAAAGGAGTTCGTCAGGATATTTGGATTCATCCAAGAAGAAGAGCACTGATTGATCTATGTGTAAATTCCTACCGCAATGTGCATGACACTTGTCATGAGACCAAGGGCAAGAAATTTACTTGTGGCCCGAAATGGATGTGGGCGTGTGCCCATTTCCTGTGACGAAAGAAACAAGCAAGTTGAAGCACAGAATATATACTACTTTAGCACTATAACATGTACGTATCATAGATGGACCTTCTCTTTGATGTCGATCAAAAAGGAACATGTAACTTTATACTCATGGTTTAAGCTATATATACATAGCAAAACATTTTGCTATCATATAAGTAGAATAATCTTTCGGAGCACACGACAAATAATAACACAATCTTTATTGTAAACAAAAGAAAGAAGATTAGATGATGTTTACATATTCGGTGACACTTCATGTGATTTCAATCGAATAGGTCAGACAATATTTTCCACAAGGATAAATGAAACCTTACTCACCTCCAGTATGGGATTTTATCAACTCTATGGGCTGCATCACTACCTTATTCGAAGGTTGTAAATACCTTGTAAACAAACAAAAAGTTATTGGCATCCATTGAATCTATATATACTGATACATTTAGCAAGAAATAAAAAATTCTAAGCAGAGCATGCTTGTGTCCTTGATATTTACAGCACGTACAACATGTGTCTAAGCAGAACATGCTCGTGTCCACTCACATAGTGTATTGCATCTAATAATTTAGAACATCATTTGTAGGCTCTAAATTTTAGATCGTTCATGCATTTAATGACAATGGAATGATATAATTATGGGTTTGTTGTGTAATTACCCGCCATTCTAATAAAAAAAATTGGTCAAAATCATTTTAATCAATTGTTAAATATTATTAATTTGGTCATTGATATTTAAATCGTAAACGAACGGTTGTGATTGAAAATGCATGTGAGTTACGGTAGATCGTGTTACACCGGAATGATTCCTTCTTCAATGGTCAAAAGGAATGCTAGGATTTTAATAAAACAAATAAATAATAATTGACTGGGTTTTCGAGGGAGAAATCAAAGTTTAAGGCTACCATTAATGAAAGATTTTTCTCTCATCCACTATATAAACAAGGCTTTCATCTTTGTTTTCATTTATCTATTTTTCTAATCAAAAGAAATCTGAGACTTTGAGAGGTTTTGAGTTCTTGAGGTTTGTTCTTGATTGAGAAAACCCTAGTCGAAACCCTACCTAAATTTCGTCAATAACATTATTCGTTCTCCATTATTTCTTCAATCAAGATAGGGAAATTGTACTTCTAACCATTAGGTTTGATTGATGTTGTAAAATACATGTTTCCAAATGCATGTTTTCAAGTCTGGAATCCATGTTTTATTTATGATGTGCTCGTGCGTGAAACAAAAAACTCAATTTCGGACAAAATCTTGATCTAATTGTTCAGATCTTGTGGGTGATCGGTCAGGTTTTGAAGTCTGACTGGTCAAATTGGATATGGTGACCGGTTAGGGTTCTGTGAAAAAATTGGACAATACCATTTGGTGACCGGTTAGGGTTAGGACCTTGACCGGTCAGGTAGCTCGCTCAAGCGAGCTTAGGCCTCTCAAGCGACCTGTTTAAATTCTAAACTTTCTAGAATACTGCCTGGACTATTCGGATCTTATTTTCAAATAAAAAATCATCCAGAATCCCGTATACATTGCACATGCATCCACTTGTATGTTGTTTACGTCCACGAAACCCCATGGGATCTCGTAAAAGCAGGTTCGCATTCAAAATCATATTGTGTTACTATGTTTAATACGTCGATGTTATCTTGCTAGTAGAACTATTGTTGGACTTGTGGCTATACTAGATATATGAGATATGTCCAAGTACACTCGTTATTCTCCTTTATTTTCTATAGAACTGATATAACTGTTAGTTGGAAAAAATCTAGTAAGAACATTAGGGACACCGATTTGAATGATACTTGGATAAGGAAACGAAGGGCGTTGAGTATGAATTATAAGTAGTGAAATGTGTAGAGATACTTCGATGTGCATAATGGAAACGAGCAATACTAGTTTGGAAGGCTCGCTTGGCAAGGTTATTTTTGGGAGTCGTTTTGTGTTTCATTCTGTTGACATGTTGTAAGGATCCTAACTAGGAGTTGTTGGAGACGATTGAGGTGACTTTGGGAACGTTTGTGAGGGCAGCTCTACACCCTGGTAGAGTGACAATAAGTGTTTTGGGCATTTTTGAACTAAATAAGGAAAAGTAGTTAAGATTCATTTGTACCTGACCTGGTGATGTTACGTTCGTGGGATCTAGATAGGATGAGATGGTCATTGAATTGAGTGGATAGTAAAAGGCTCCTTCATTGCTAGATCAGTAATCAAGTCGGGTACATAATCTTGGACTACAGACCCTAGATAGATAAGGACCGGTCAATATCAATTGAGGGCTCTAAGCTAGATATGTTGGGTAAGATTTGAACTCCTTACGTGCGATTCCTAGAAAAATAAATGAACAAGTTCATAAGAAACTTGCGTGTTTACCTTATTAATCAGTTTATTTTTATTGTTGTTATTTATTCTGTCACATATTCTGTTGCATGCTTGTTATTTTTTAGATTTGTTTTTCAGATATTTTTTCACTATTGAGTTTTGTTATTTATTGGAGCAATTTCTCTGCCTTTGACATTTCATGTCATATGAAGATGAATAGACAGAGTCCCTGGCCGAGTAGGAGGACGGTTGAGGTGACTTTGGGGACGTCTGCAAGGGCAACTCTACACCCTGATAGAGTGACAACCAGTGTCTTGGACATCTTTAAACTAAATACTAGCGTCAAGCAATGTTGCTCCAGTGGCGTGTACCACTCCTTTGCTCCCTGGACCTTCCTGCTGATATAGTACACTAGCCGCTCTTGTCCGCCAGTCTCTTGGATCAAAAGCGCCCCGATAGCTTTTGGCGTGGACGTGAGGTAGAGCATCAGCGTTCGCTTCTTTTGTGGTGCCACCATAGTCTGCAAAGATTTCAAGACCCCCTTCACCCTGTCAAATGCCTCTTGATGTGCCTCACCCTATCGGAACTGGCCCCTTTGAGCAAACTAGAGAATGGGGCTGTGATTTTTGCCAATGCCAGGATGAAGCACCACAAGTATGACACCTTTCCGAGGAACTTCTTTAGTGATTTCTAGGAAGTGGGTGGTGGCATCTCCATGATTAACCTAATCTTGGTCTCATTTGCATCAATCCCATGCCGGTGTATTAGAAATCCCAAGAACTTCCCTGTTGCTACTCCAAAGGCACACTTCATTGGGTTCATTTTCAGCTTGTGCTTTCGGCACCTACGGAACACTGCCTCCAGATCATCGAGATGTTTCTCTCGTTCTTTAGACTTCACCACCAAGTCGTCAACGTAATCTTCCACTGACTTATGGTGCATGTCAAGGAAGATTGCCATCATGGCCCGTTGGTACATGGCACTTGCAATTTTGAGGCCAAAAGGCATGACAATGTAGTAGAAATTTTCGAGAGGCATCAAAAAGGCTGTCCTCTCAACGTTGCTTTGGGCCATCTTGATCTGGTTGTACCCGCTAAACCCTTCCATGAATGAAAATTAACATCTGGTGACCAGATGTGGCACCCACCAGAGTGTATGTGGGGCAACGGGAACTCATTTTTTGGGCATGCCTTGTTGAGGTCCCAAAAGTTCATGCATATTTGGATCTGTCCATTCTTCTTTTTGACCAACACAACACTCGCTAACCAGTCAGGGTATTGGATGGGGCGAATGAAGCCAGCCTTCCTCAGCTTTTCAATTTCTTCCTTGATCTTTTCCTCTGAGTCAGGATGGCACTTTCTTGGTGCCTGTTTGACCGGTTTGGAATTGGAAAACACGTCCAGATTGTGGGTCACTAGCGTGTCGTCTAGCCTTAGCATTTCATCATAGTGCCAGGTGAAGATGTCCTAGTAACGCGTCAGTAAGGCCACTAGCTTTCTTCTCTCCTCCCATGCCAGTGACTTGCTCACGAACACTGGCCTCGGGGTGTCACCATCCTCTTTGAGGTCCACCTCCTCTAACTCTTTGGGCTGGGGTTTAGGGCCATCCTGCATGCACTCCGGGGCTGGCTCGGGTTTTTTCACCACTTGTTCTTCCGTCGTGTCACAGGCCTTCTCCAACCCGGTATCAGCTTCCTTCTGGAGAGTCGTTGTCCTGGTGCGCCGTCACAAATAGTACATAGTCTTTCCGGCCTTGCGGACTTTCTTGACTTTTCTGGGCGCCAAGACTTTAGAGCTCCCCGAGCCCCTCTTGGCAATTGTTTTCTCTTCTCTGGGCCATTCTTGATATCCTCCCACTTGGGGATTTTCACCCCCTTGGAATTCCCTTGTATCGCAACGGCGCCTCCTCGAGCTCTGAGAAGAGCACCGCGTTAGATAGGTGATCCTCGTGCACCTCGAATAGTTTCTCAGAGGTGCCACTGTCACCTTCTTTTCTACCTATATCCCCTTCAAGCATTGGTGATAGCTTGAGGGGACCGCTGCATATTGGTGCATCCAGGACCTCCCCAGGATGACATGATAGTTTGGCTACGCGTTAATGACACAAAATTTTGTGGCCACCCTGATCTCTCAGACGGCAATGTCCTCCACTACGTGCCCGAAGGACGCCTTTCTATCTCCACCAAAACCAGTGATGGTGATGGGAGTTTTAACCAAATGGCTTTCAGGAATGCCTACTTTTTTAAAGGTGGCGAGGGGCATGATGTTGATTGATGCACCTCCATCAAGGAAAGTACGACGTAACTCCACGTCGTTGATGTAGGCTATGTTGTAAATGGGGCGATTGTGAGGGAAGGTCACCCTCTTGTCATCGTCGAAAAAGCTGATAGTGTTGGCCCCATGCACCAGCCGTGGCACTGAGCCACTTACTGCCATACATGCTCTTTGGTGCACCTCTACTATGTCCATGATGGCCTTGGTGATGTCTATCCTCGCCGCAGTTTCTAGGCCTAGACCGTTGAAGAATGCTCTAAACTTGGCGGAGTTCTGGAGAATCTTTATTGATGAGTTTGGGTATGGCACCACTGTTGGCCTCTCGTAATTGGCTATCTCCTCGAGGTAGTCATAGTGGGATGCCATGAGTACTTCCTATTCTGCGTCCTCTACTGAGAAGCTGTAACATTCTGCCATGTGACTGCTCCGCGAGCTTTTCGGTGCTTGGGGTATAGCCTTTCTCGGACATCTCTCTATCCAGTCTCCCCCACGTTTAGTTCATTGGCGGTTTGCTTTCGCTTGAAAATCCTTTTGAGGGTCCAGTAGTCGCTGGTTGGATGCTTGGTATGTCTGTGGTAGATGCAGTAGTTTGGGTCATCTCACTCCCTCCTTGTAGGCATAGGGTCAACCTTAGGGAGTTTAGCTCCTCATCGACCACCCATTCCTTGACCAGGGCCTTCACCTCCTCTATACTGCAAGGGTAGTCTGGGGCATCACCCGTGTCTTTTCTCTTTCTGGACCCCATAGAGCCCTCCCCCTGCGGCTTTCGTGGGAATGGAGTGGAAGTTGCAGCAAAGACTGATTGAGTCCTGGAGGGGCGCCAACTGTTACGCATAGGCAGCTTGACAGTGGTGCGAAGGTTGCGTGTTGTCTCATAAAGAGTTGAGAAGGTGGAGATGCTGATGTTGATCAGATGGACCCGGTATTCTCGGATGATGCCTTCGACACAGATCCTGACCAAGTGAGACTCTTCCACTGGCTCGTAGCAGTCTACTGCTCGATCTTGGAATCTGTTAATGAAGTCCAAGATATCTTCGCTATGGCTCTGGCTTTACCTGACAAGGGATAGGATTGTGACCTTCTCTTGGATTTGGAAGAACTTGGTGTAAAATTTGTTCACCATATCCTCCCAGTTGAGAAGAGAGTATTGTGTGAGGTTGACATATCAAGTGTAGGCTCTGCAGAGAGATTTTTAGAACTCTCGGTGGCGCAGGTTGTGGTCAGACTCATATTGGCCTAGGGTCTCAATAAAGCGAACCACATGTTCTTGGGCATTGCCTTGTTTACCATTGAACTTAACAAACTTAGGCAGTTGGTGACCACCAGAGTATGGTATGGAGAGGAGGGTTAGAGTATATGGTGGCTGCATATCAGGGTTGGATAGGGAGGGTAAAATTTTCTTGGAACTTTCTTGTTGGAGCAGGACATGCACATCAGCAGCTGTGAGATACTGCTGTGTGTGGTTTAGAGAGGGATGAGCTCAGTTATCAGTTGGGATACAGACTTGGTCCACTGATCCTATCCCATGGGGTGGTAGTTGTACTTGAGTTTTGTTAATAGCTGGGCCATGGCCCTGTGTGGCAGCTGCCTCCCCAACATGGATTTGTTCAAGGTTCACCCATGGGTTGGTAACTATGAGTGGGATGTCAAAGAGAATAACATTGGTAAGTGTTTGGAGGGCTGTGACCAGCTGTTTTTTAGTGTCTTGTATGGCTTGCAAGGCATCTAGAGTGACTAGAGTGCGGTTTGTGCTGGTCGAGTCTTCACTTCCTCCATGGCCATAGGAGTCATGTTGCTCATTGTCTTTGGAAGCCATTTAAGCACCTTGGAGTTGTAAACCACTTCTTAGGTTGACCATTCACTGAACCACCTCCCCAGTAGAGTCGCCAAAATGTAGGAAATGGATTCTACGAAGTGAGAATATTCGAGTAGAATATGCTAGAGAGGTTATGAACAGTGAAATCTAGTTAGCCAAAGAGAAAGAAAAAGAAGTGAAAAGGGTGAAAAAGGAGGCAAACACTAGGAGAAAGAGAATGACAGCTCTCACTAATCCTAAAATGGGCCTAGGAAGGTAGGTGGAAGACAAGACGTAGAGAGTAGACTAGAAAGAGGCTAGGAGAAGATCTCTCTCGAGCCTAAAGGAAGTCTTTCTCTCTTTAGGATACTCTTATGCCCAATCAGTCAATCAATGAATTGACCAACTGATTTGACATATGGGGGTCAAGTATATATAGGTACACTAAGCCCATGCTCTGGTGCCAAGTGTCCATATTCATGCTTGACACGTGTCCCTTTCTCTAAATGTCTCACCACAGTAATCCTGCCCCCGCCATGACTCACGGTGACGGTAGGTCTCATGACGACTCCTCCTCCTTTGAAGCCATCGATCCACTAGTCCCCTTTCTTTTCCGGTCTCCCCCCGACCGTTGATGTCCTGTCCTCGCGGGTGAGCATGCATGAGGACTGATGTCCCGAACCTCAGGATGCGCTCCAATCGCGCTCTCATCCTCTAACCTCACTGTTTGTCGCTTGGTTGCCTAGCACGTGGTTGTTTTTGGGTCCAGTCTTCAATCTGCAGCCTCTTAGGTCTTGGCGATGACCCAGCCTTGATCGGCCTCGGTTTGCAATCCTGGACTCTAGTGATTCACGGGTCATGGCCTCGGGTTCATCGACATTAGGCCATGGTCGGTCTCGGGCCTTGACTAGCCTCTCAGCTTGATTCTGACCTTCGTCGATCTCGGATTTGGATATTCGGCATGGGTTGCCCGTTCGTACTCGGCCACCGTCGGCCTCGAGGCTCGACATTTGGTGCCATTGGTATCGGAGTACACTGGTGGGGTCTGCGGGCGTGGTGGCCACAACACGACCCCCTCCCTTCCTTCTCTCTCTCTCTCTCTCTCTCTCTCTCTCTCTCTCTCTCTCTCCCCCACGAGTTCGGGTCGCTGGGTCGAGCCGCTGGGCTGGGCCACTCTTCCTTTCCCTTCTCCGCGGCTCACTCTCTCTCCCTCTCTTTCCTCCTTTTCCTCTTCTCCTCCTCATCTTCTCCTCTCTTTCCCGTGACACCGTCGCTGGGGTAGCCCCCCTCTGTCGCGGTTTAGCCATTGGGGTGGCTTGCCCTTCCTCTCTGCCACGGCTCGGGGCCTGCAACACTGACCCCTGTGGCCCCTGCGGCTTTTCTCTGGGGCTTGGGCTTGCAGGTCTAGACATCGCGGCCCTGCCATTTGACGCCTCTCGTAGTCGAGTTTCGAGTCTTGGTTGATGAAATTTCCATGGTCTTAATTTCGACTTTGTATTTGGTTCGTAAAATCCTCAGCCCTTTCCTCAATCCGTGAATTAATTTAAGAAGTCTCGAGGCCTTGTTTCTGCCCATGGACTTTTACGCGGTCTTTGGCCTCTCGGCCCACATTTTCCTAGGCTCGGATCTCGTGGGCCTAAAACCTTGGTTGTGGCCTACAAACTTCACTCCAATCGTCACACACACTTCACACATAGATACACTTTGTATTGTTATAATATTCACAAATCTTCATGGAATTTCGTGAGAGCAAGATCGTGCACATGTGACCATATTATCATTGTAGTTACACTTTTATTAAAACCATTGTTTTGCTTATGTGTTGATGATCTGTTGGAAGCTTAGAAGTAGTTGTCATATTGCTAGTCAATCGTGTTATGGCCGTTACGCTTCCTATTTGATATTTGTCATTACATTGAACTTGCAAAAAAACCTAGATGTGTACATTAGGGACAACAAAACGAACGACATTCGAATCAAGGCAGCAAAAGGATGGTCAAGTGGTTAGTGTTATGTGATTGGTAAGATTTGGTTTCTCGAGGATGAAATTCCTACAAATATTAAATAAAGATTCACAATGAACTTACATGTTTGCTTTGTCTATTTTACATACTAGTGGTTATATACATGCACATGTGGGTTTTGTCAAGTAGTATTTTCTACCGAGTGTTACCCTTATGAAGAAACTTTCTTGTTCTTGGCGTTTCAAGCCAATTGTAGAAGAACATTTAGTGTTGCCGTTTGAGCAAGAAGAGTCAAATTATGGCCACGAAGACTTCAACAAAACCTGGATGCCATACCCTTAATTGTGTTAGATTTTTAAAAAAATTTATACATCAAACAATCAAATAATTTTGTAATTAAAAACATTAAAAATTATTTTATGAAGAAATTTTGAAAACGATAAAAGATAGTGATGGTATTGTGAGAGAGACAGAATAGAGATAATTATGAGACAAGTGGAGAGTGGTCAAAGAATAAAGATGGGGGGAAGAATTTTGATTGAAGTCAATGTTTTAATTTTGTACCACTACTGACTTATAAGTGTATGCAAATTTACTCTCATTGAAGAGTGAGAAATAAGAAGAAGTAGTAAGAAAATTGTGGATGGTGAAAAAAAATGGTAAGAAAGTTGTGGATAGTGAAAAAAATGATAAGAAAATTGTGAATAGTTACTCAAATAAGATTATTTTTACTATTTATCCTTGGTAATTATTTGATGACATATTAAAAATGAATATAATTTATTTTAATTTTATAGTAGGGACTTTAATAGAAAACATTATATATATATATAATATATATAGATTGTATAAATTCTTACTTTACCTAAAAAAAGAAGAGATAGTACTACAGCACCTCCTTGTTACTTGTCTTGGTGAGAATCTTGGGTGCTACTTGTTGATTTTGACATATTGAAGAATAAATCTTTACTGCTTTTGATACGAATTTTATAAAAAAAACTTTACATGCTGGTGCCCTTAAAGTTTCTGATTAGTTTAGTTTTTTTTAATAAATGAATTTTGTTTAGTTTTTGATTGGCTGGTGTCACCATCAATTTTGTCTCCATTACTTTACGTATAATAATGTTTTTTTATTTATTATTTTAACCTTAATATTTTGTGGATTATTTATCCGTTTTGATGAAAAAAATTTAAAAAATATAAAATTATGTCAAAAAATTAAAAAAATTTCAAATTTGGTACCTTATTTATAACTTTTCTGAAAGTTCTCGTTGAGATGAACCAATAAACTACAAAAAATTGATGAAAAACAAAAATATTTCATATAAAGATGAAAAAATAATTCAATAAATACCACAGTCCAAATGGAGTCAGGAAGTTAAGCATTCTAGTTTCGAAATTAATGTTTAATTTATTCAAATATAATCTCACGAGACTTGTATAATAGTTAAGTGCAATAAATTACGTACTTCAACAGTTTCGAAAATGATGATTAGAGATGTGTTCAATATGCAAGTATACAAACTACGAACATAATCATGTACCTATGTGGACAGTACAGATTCAAAAATCTTGATTAGTGGGGTCAAAAGCTTAATTAAAATTATAAAATAAAATATTCCTAAATAAGAGATAAATGTGACGTTTTACTTGCGTATTAATTTAAAGCAACACTTGACCATTGTTTCTATTTAAGGAAATATATAAAAAAGAGTTATTCATTAAGAAAAAAAGTCAAGATATCTTTTTAACTATTTACTCGTAAAGTATTATTCATCAGTTTATTTTTATTTAAATGCGAAATAATTATTCTGCATAATCTACATATTAAAATAACTTATTTCTTTATTTGGATGAAATATTTTGTACAATTTTATACACTAGGCAAAATATTTAAAATAATTTTTATACCTTACGTGAAATGCATGAGACAATATAATAAGTTTAATAGGATCAAATTCACTGACTAATTTTTAAACCTCTAATAAATAATAATTTTTTTAGAAATTAAGTGGGGTCAAATGACCCTCCTTTGACTCTATACAAATCTGACCACGGATGTGGATGAGCCATGTGAATGTCTAATTGACACATTCACTAACATCATTCACTCGTACACATTGAAATCTCAGAAAAGTCTACTCTCCTCATACATGAAATGAGGCACGCAACTGACAGGAAAACAAGCTAGATAGGACCACCATATTAAGCTTCTATCAGACTAACATGATGTTGGAAAAAATTAATTTTAATTTATATTTTTTTAGTGACTTTGTTCTAAAAATTAAAAGGTACCCTAAGATCACTTGAGGTGAGTTTTTGTACTCTTAATGAGAAATCAATTATCAAAATATACACTATGTGTAGTATGCGGGAATGTGATATAGATCACCTAATCCCATATCGAGAAAACACCATTTTTATGTTGAGTATATAAGTTCTAAATTTGTCTAAAGGTATTGGCTTGGGCATGGGCTTGGGTTGACTTGGTCCATGAGCCCTTGTGGCTTATATTTTTATATTCCAAGAGTTTGAGCTTGAGTCTAATTTTATTTGGACCACGTAATGAATTTGAGCTCACACATAGGTGTGACTTTAATCCCGAGTTTAATAGCTAGAACCCTATTTACAACTAGTCTGTTTTGATGAAAACTATATGCAAAACAACGTTATTTTTGTGCACCTAGAGACACAACATCATCATCAAAAGGAACCTAATACCTTACATGGTTTATGTGCCTAAAAGAGGTTGAGGTGCTCCCTTATCAGACCGTACGCCCGAATAAGAGTTTTGTCTATGCAATCTGAAGCTCTTCACACAACGTATTACCGGAATGTTGTGTCGATAGTAGAAGAAATTGTACTTGCGCAGACTGATGCACGTGTTTTGACAATTTAAAGGAATGCTTTCTTTTACCACTGTCTAAATTTTTTCTTCAACTTTTTGGCTTTCTTAATTCAGATATACCAATTAGTAATACTGAATCATGTCTTTTTAGGCCGTCCTCATTCTCTTATTTCGCTACATAAAATCTTCAACCCTGCTGAGGTTGCTGGTAAGATCACCAGGAATAGGGATAGAAATTTAAAACCAGGATCATCGATCTTTTTATTAATGCAAATTAACATATGTTCACTGATCACCTTGAAATTGTCCCTTGAATCTTGCTTTGTTCTTGCCCAGCAATCAAGATAACTCCTTGCATAGTATGGATTCCAAACATTCACACAGAAAAGCGCTTGCCCTTTGACTTTGCTGTATGTTCTGCTGCGACACACCTCTTTGACCTTTTGACTTATTCTATTGCAAGGTTTGTCGCATTCGGATACTCAAAAGTTGAAACATTTTACTTTAGATTATAGAGTCAAGTTAGACAAAGTAAAATATGTTTCTGTTAAAATCCAGCAGCAGAAGATGAGTTCATAGTGATAAGTTTTGGATAAAGAGAGCAAGGCAGAAGCAGGGAACTTGTGCAGAGTGGTGAATGTTTATCGTCTTGTGTATGGCGTACTCCATGCTATGCCATGATATAAATTTCAAAAGAACAACCAAATTAAGATCACATATTCAGTAACTGACTTCCTACAGAGGTAGGGTAAGCCATCTTTTCTTCAAAATGATTGACAACTACATCAACAATAGGATAAGCCATCGTTTTTTTCTGTCATAAAAATATGTTTTACTGCTACTTTGATTTTAGTTTCTTGTGTTTTTGGAATCGAAACAACCCCCACCCCCCTCTTAGATCCTCGCGGAGGCGGTGTATATTATCAGAAGTTGTTATAGTTGTATGTTAACTTGACAGCAGGATGAATGTAAATAGTCACGCCTGTGAATATACTATTTTTTTCTGGAGATTAATCAAGATGATTGTTCTTTTTGCACATGTAGTTAGGCACATTTCAGACCTCACTCTTCTGAAGATTCACTTGATGTACTGTGATTCCAACTGGTAACTTATTTTGTTGTCAAAGTGAAAAAAATTACTTCCCATTCATACCTCCATTTCAAAAACAAAGTTTACAAAGCACTGAGAAGGATCGACTTGTTTTTCACGCACTCTATACAGTTTCTGAAGAGAGGAATATCTGTTGAGCATCTCGTTACAATTGTTAGTTTTAGGCTAGATACTTTCAGTGCCACAATTCACGCCTTTAAATTTGCATGTCCTTTTGAACCACCCTCATGGGGACCTTCACCCTGGCTTATTATGGGTAAGGTCTTTCTTCTTTAATACGGCCCCCACTGCCCACGATGATGGAGAAAAAAATCTTAGCATAGTTTGCAAAGAAGCTTGAAAGTTCTCTATGTGGATGTGTCCATATAGTATGTTAAATAAACTTGAATAATTTTGTGATGTAGGCCTTAATCTGCATGTGAAGATGTACTGCTGATTTTGTGTAGGCCTCAATCCGTTTGTGCAACTGTACTCCTCCTGTCTTGCTTCCATAGATATTTCCTATCTGAGAACTAGTGCTCATCATTTTATGGGAGGTAAATTAGTTTATTGCACTCGAACAAAACAACAAGATGGCATTCCCCTGTAGAAGAAAACACCCACCACCCAACAAACTACTACTAATAGCCCACACCAGCAACGGACAGGAACACATCCCTAATCCCAATAGCACTAATCGAGTAGCCCTAAAGGCGCTTGAAGAGATCATGGCAGTCTAAAAATGTATCCTGTTATAATTATTTCTTGGTACACTACCCAAGAACAGATACAATTTTGAACATCTCCGTCCGCTTCAGCAATCACAGAGCTAACATCCATTCTCTTTACACCTGCATTCTTAGACTTATGTGTGGCACTCTTGGGTTCGTGTTGTTTATCTCCCCAAATGTGATCATGCTATTATACTTTCTTTCTTGCTACTCAGTTCCGTTTGCCAAGGGGAAAAGGGCAAAACAAGGGGGACGAAATGCTATTGTTCTTCTCGTAAGTGAATGTGTCTTTTTTTTCTTCTCGGAGCTTCTTAGCATGGCACACCGCAGATATAAGAACTGGAAATCTGAATGATCTGGAATTCCTTTTCAATTCTGTATATCAACTAATGGGGGCACCGGGTGGGAAGAGATAGAGCACCCTGCTTAATGAACCTGATATCATAAATGAAAGTGAAACCACTGCATATAATAATGGTTTCTATTATAGCAAGTATCACTTGAAGGATGTTTGCCTGTGTACTGTTTTTAGAGTTCTCTTTAAAATTATGGACTCCAAACATAAAGAATTTTCAGAAATGCTCTATCAGTTATGCAATGCAGATGAACTTTCATAAGCATTTAAAAATATTAGGTCCACTAAGGGAGTAATTTTGAACTATTTTGTCCGATTTTATCTCACATCGCTCACCTAAACTAGCTTTGTTATGGTTTCATTTCATCTTGTTTTGGTCATTTTCTAGTTAGGGACAAATACTTTTGTTTATTCAATTAGATTTGGATTTTTGAAATTTGGTACGCACAGTTATCGTCAATTACGACGATGTGGTCAAGTCACATCAAATTTCGAATTCTTATATGTTGGAGAAAACTATTTTCGAGTTGATTGTCGACGATCGAGTATATTGCAAAACACTCAAATTATGACATTTCGAGCTGCGTTACAGAGTTGTTTTTCTAAAGACATTATTTGCCTCTACTAGATAGTGTGTGCCCTACAACAAATCTATCTTCAAGATACAATGAAGCAGGAACTAAAATTTTTTCCAACTACGTTTGCACAAACGGAGTTGGACATAATATCAACATGGTGGAAATTAATAGAACCAGAGACTACAAAGTTTTTACCGAATTCACAAAGTTTACCCTGCCAAAGAAGTAGATGACCCTGACAACTCACATCATTAACATGGAGGGCATCACATAGAATGAAGACATATGAAGAGAAGTCGTTTAGATTTTGAGTCTTATTTCGAGAATCAAACGAGTATGTACATACTCCGTTGGTAGACCAAAAAACTTAAGCCTTTCACGAGAAGTGTGCGACTACGGATTCCTTGACAAATTACATGAGATATCACTGAACGAGAGATTTAGCTTGGCATTACTACGTGAGGTGTCGGGTGGATGAAAAAGATGAAAGCACAACTCCTGGAACTAATCGATCATGGATCTATTCGGTCAAGGACTTTGCCGTAGGAAGCATCAATCTGATTGAAGGATGAAGGAACTTGTTATCGAATCATCAACTCAGATCATTCAGGAGAATTTCGAGAATGAAATTATTTAAGGGAAATAAGTTGTAATAATCCGTAATTTTAATAAGAATTTGAAATTTATATTAAATATTTAAGTCTGAATTCTAATTATTTAATTTTTAGAATTTCAAAATTGGAAGGCCGCTTGAGCAATCTTAGACCGCTCGAGTAAGCTATCAATTTACATCAATCTCGAGATTGAATCTTTTAGTGTTTTCTTCGCATTCATGGTCTTAAATCTGAATTTTTATGGCTGAATTAAGTTGTAGCATTGGATCATTTCAAACTTAAAGGCCATAATCGGATTTAATTTGAGGATCCATAACAAATTATTGGTTTGGAGATTAATTTGAAAATTCATGACCATGATTATAGGAGTAATGTGAGAAATAAAGAGGGGATTCATTCCCAATTCCTATATAAACCATTGAGATCTTAGAATATTTTGCACGTAATTTAAAAATCAAGGAGTACATTGAGAGGCATTATATTGTTTTTGGGGTTCTTAGCATTCTTGAGTGAAAAGAAATTCTAACCGAAGCTCTATCCAATTATTTTAAATTTGTGCTAGATTCTTCAATTGAAGTAGAATTCTTTACCTTCCAACGCTTAGGGTTCAATTATGTGTTTAATTTCTATTTTCTAATCTAGTATGCATGTTCTAGGGTTTTAGTTCGAGCAAAGTTTGAAAAAAAAAATTGCAAGTTTTTGAAAAACAAAAGCTCGCTCTAGGCCACTCGAGTGACCGTATGAAAATTTCAAAACACTGTTGTATTCCAATGGAGTATTCTATTAGAACCCGAAATTGGGTAGCTTGCTCGAGCAAGTTTAGACCGTTCGAGCAACCAGTTTAAAATTTGAAATTTACAAAATGCTACTCTAATTATTTTGGGCACTGTCCAGATCTGAAAAATTGTCCAGATAGCATGATCATATTGCATATGCATACACGGTCTTGATTCATGTCTACGAGTCCCCATGGGATCTCGTGCGAGCTGCTTGACCTTGATTTATTACATTCAACTGTGTTCTAATATATATGACCATGATTGTTGAATACTGATATGAATGTTAAATTAAAGTGTAATTAGAATTGTGTGATCGGCATTTGTGTTGGAAGTGATTGGTTATGACGGGTATGACTGTCGTGCTACCCAAGGAAATAGTTAATAATACAATCGTTATGCTATCAAATTTCAGTAGAAATGTTGAATAGTTGATATTTAGAAAACTTTGTGATGACGTGTTGTACTTGGAGTTTTGTGAGGAAAAACCTAGAGTCAACGATAGAGACATCGATTTGAATGTTACCTGTAACAAGCAAGCGGAGGGTGTTGGGTGAATATTATAAGTAGTAGAATTATGGAGCGATAAGTAGGGACGTTAAGTAAAAAGATGATAACTTGATAATGATGTCCGTCGTGGCAAGTGTTGAAATTGGGGATCGACCCATTGTTGTGATCATGTTTTGGATTTCAACTAAGAAGTGAGTGCAGTAAACTAAAGGTCTGTTATTACTTATGGAAGGACCCCAACTAGGAGGTGAGTGTATTCTGTTGGAGGTGACTTTGATATTGTCTGTGAATACAACTTCGAACCTTGAGAGAGTGACAACTAGTGTCTTGGGCATCCCTGAGCCGATAAAGGGAAAACGGATAAGGTTCATTAGTAGTTGACTTGGTGGAGCCATGCTATAGGTCGGATCTAATTAGGGTGAGTTAATTATTGACTTGAGTGGACAGTAGAAGATCATTTCCTTGCCTAGTCAGTATTCTAGTCGGATACATAACCTTTGACTACGAGCCCTTAGTAGGTAATGTTTGGTCAATATCAACTGAGTGTCTATATTAGATAGTCAGGTAGGAAACAAAGTTCCTCAGTGGAATTCCTAGAAACATTAAATGATGTAAGCATAATGAACTTATGTTTTTATTCAATATGCTCAGTTTTACTCGGTTATTGTTTATATCTTACTGTATGCTTGATTTCCTTTAGGTTCGATTTTTCGTGTAATATTTTCTACTAAGTTTAATTACTCACTGGAGCAACTTATTTGTCCCTGATCTTTCATGCCAAATGGAGACAAACAGATGGAGTTCCCACCCCAACAGGAAGGGTCGTCGATCATAGAAGAAGAGCTCGATTGCCATATCTTTAGTTGTACTGTTATTTAGTTAAGTTTAAAGTAGACAATGCGAGTCCAGAAGGGTTTTTTTGTTATTTCATTTTCACACTATGTAGTTATCTAATTTCTATTGAAATAAAAGAGTTGTCATTTTAATATTTTTTTAAAAAACAAAATAATATTAAAAAATTTTAAATAATATTGCCAAGACTCGGGGCGTTAAAAAAAAGTAAATAAACATATAGGAAATCTAATTACAAATCCTCTTGTTTTGACTGCTTATACGAATTGTGTTTGTGACCATAACGAAACTCGATTCATATATGAAGGGTAAAAATAGAAAATGAAACTAGTATAAACTCGGTAAAAATTCTAAAACATTAAGTCCTCATTTCACTTAAATTTTTCAGTGTTAATATTACTATTTTTAATATATTTTTCTTGATTGTTATTATACTTGTCTTAAAATTTTTAGATTGTCACATCTTAACGAAATAACTCTAAAAGTAAAAAAAATATTGTCAACAATCTCAAAAAATTCACTAAAAACGAACTTGTTTTGAAAAAAAATCAGTTTTTCACTATATTTATTTTTTCTTCAACGTTGTTTTATCTTAATTTTTTTCTAATTTTTATCTATATTTTCATAATTTTTTGGCTTCTCTTGTCGAGATGAATGAAAGAGCGCAAAGTAATGAAAAAAACTGTAAAAAAATTAAGATAGTCGTATAATAGCGACTGTTTTTGACAAAAAAAGCATACAAAAATTACATAATCATATAATAGTAACTGGATTTAACAAAAAAATAATTTAGTATAAACTCAACCGAACTCCACAAATGACAAATAAGAGTTTGACCTGACTCGATTGTTTGATTATATTTTTGTTTTTATGTGAATTTTTTTTTTTCGTCAATTGTTTTGGAGTGTTGGTTTATTTCGACGAGAGATCTTAGAAAATTTATAAATAATGTACCAAATTTACAAAAAAATTAGAAAAGACACAAGTAATTCAAAATAGGATTTTTTTTTTAACTTTGGGACATAATTTTATAATTTTTAGATTTTTTTCATCGAGACAGACCAATAATTTATAAAAATTTGAGGCCAAAATAACAAATACAATTTTTTTAATAGAGACAAAATGTGATTAAAAATAATCGAATTATGGCAAATGAAACCTGCGCCATAGGTGAGAAGAAAACATTAAAAAAGGGTAAAATGCACTAAGCTCTCTTGGGGCTTTTAATAATTGCAGGAATCTCTCCTCAGGTTTTAAAAAAATACACTCACCTTTTCTACTTTTGAAACTATTACAGCATTTTTTCCCTGTCATTAATTTTCTACAAACACCGTTAGTTTTGGTGAATACAAGACCCAAATGCCCTTCTTAGTCTTTTTATCTCTTTTTTTTGTATATACATAGTCTATTTATGTGTGTGTGTTTAATACATTGTATAACAATATTTACATATGCATGATATATGTGTGTGTTATATAGCTATATTTATTTTATTAGACTTTATTTATTCATTGATCAAATTTCTGCAAATAAATATACATCGTATATTTTGACAAATATTTTTTTTTTACAAAAATTATAGTTACTACTAAATGTATGACTTTTAATTTAATTTTTTTTTCATTAATGTTTCAATTCATTTCTCTTATTCGAGCCTCACACATCTTAAATTTTAGCAATCATTATCTAATTTTATAAAAGAATTCTTTTTTCTCAATGAATATCATTCTTTTTTCGTGATATGTATATATTTTGTTTGATAGAAAGCACGTATATATTTTAATCTATTATATCAGAAAACAATTCTTACGAGTTTGTTAAAAAAAAAAGTTAATGTAACTTAATTTTAGCATACTATTTCTTTGCTTATTAGAACTTTAAAATTAATTTTGGTTAATTTTATATAATTTTATTTATATATTATATTTTAGTAATTAAAATAAATATTTTTGACTTTATCTATTTGATTAATTTTATTTTTTACATGTATTAATCTGTCGTATTTGATTTTTTTACATTATGAATGTTGACTGGAGAGCTAAAACTTTTTATATATATTTTAAAAGATAAATTTTCACTGTTTTAAGTATATTTAGCATCATCTTATCAAAATATTTTTAATTTTGATTCATATTTTTATGATTTTTCGATCATCTCGTTGCAACAATTAGAAAATACAAAAAAATAAACAAAAAATTGTGAAACAAAATATAATACTCACAGTAACATATTTTGTTCTTAGATTGAAGGACATTTTTTGTATTAGAAGATGACACTATTATAAATGAATAAAAATAATTTATATCGATAAATAAAAATAATAGCATTTACCCCACAATGACACATTTTGTTTATAACTTTAAGGACGCTTCCGGTACTCGATGACATATCCATGACTAAGAAAAAATAAATTATATCGATAAATAAAAAAATAACGAACTAATGCATTCGTTTAAAAAAAACTAAAATAAAAGTAATTACTAAAATGAGAAGAAAAATAAAATTTGTGTACCTTAGAGAGAGTTTTTTTCATTTTTGTAGCCATGACCAAGAGTTTTTTTGGTGTTGTACAAAAGTAATATGGTGACATCATAAAAATCTAATCAATTTCTAATAGATTTTAACGGCGGGGGAAATGGTGTAATAGTTTCTAAAGTAAGAGAGGTAAGTACATTTTTTAAAATCTTAAGGGAGGTCTCTATAATTGTTAGAAACCTTAGGGGAGGTCAGTGCATTTTACCCTAAAAAATCGAGGAATCACATCAGCCCATTACTATCAACACTGCAATTGGCAATTGGCAATTGGCGTTTTGACATTCTAAGGTGAACTTCGTGGCTAAGTAATTGTAGCTTTCCATATTTTTCAATTCTGATCTACATAGTACAATTACTTAACCACGAAGTTTATATAGAAATTTACAATAAAGTATTATTTCGTGGGAAATTTTATATTAAATTTTTTTCCTAAATAGTTCTCTGTAGATCAGGTTATATTGTGTGAGTAATATTTTGAGAGTGTTTATGCATTAAATATTCATTTTTTTGATTAAGCGTCACTCAAGATTCAATTTCTTGAATTTCTTAACTTGCAAAGCCTTGTAAAGAAATTCAAAAGTAATCTTAGAGGACAATTTCTACGACAAATCTTAGAATTCAAGGTATCGAATCTTAAATATGAGGATAAGAGATCCTCTTGTTCGAGGTCTCTTTTACGGTTTGGCCATTCATGTCTACCGGAGTTTACTCAACAAATCTAATTACAAATTCGTACATGATAGCTCCATATAGAATCTATCTAACTCATAAACCCAATCTTCTCCCTCTAAAAGTCACAATACTTAAAAATAGAAACAGAATCAAAATTCAAAATTTGAAAAGCCCGTCTTGACAAAGATAAAATTGCTTTTAAGCTCGGAGCGTGCTAATGCTAAAATTTTAAAGATTCAAATTGTCCAATCATATAATTAAACGCTGTCCCCCAAATTTGCTCAGAATAGATTTAGTACTTTGATTATGGTCGCGGATGGGACCTTTGGAGTGCCACCTGGTATTGGGTTTATTGCTAGTTGTACATGTTGGTCTTTTTCTCACGTCCCATTCCGACAGAAATGACTGCAATTTCTATCTGCCTATTAAATGGGCTATCTCTTGTGACTCTTAACGTTGGCTCTATTAGCCTCGGAGTACGTAGTTAAACTATTTTTTATTTTTATTCAAAATCTTTTTGTATTTATTATTTTTTAAATAATTTTTTATTAATTATTAATTGGTCACGACGAATAAAATTTAAAAAATATAAAATTATGTCAAAAAATTAAAATTTTTTATTGAAGACGAAAATGCTATTTTGGATTTATTTTTTATTTTTTCTGAATTTTTTAATTTTTTAGACATAATTTTATAATTTTTTAAAATTTTTTGTCGAAACGAACCAACGACTATAAAAAAATTGACACAAAATAAAAAATTATAAATTTTTTTGAATAAGGATAAAAAAATAATCAAATAATAATCCAATAATTACCACAGTTCAAATAGACCGGCCCGTTGTTTGCTTGTATTCTGATTGCATAAACACGATCATGCAGATTTGCAGGGAGAACTAAATCTCACTTTGTAGACAATATTTTGTTGCGGAATCTTTCACAAGAACTCCATCATTTTTTTATCAATAAGTCTACATACACATTTTTTGACAGTAAACCCTCGCTTTTACCGATATTGCACATAGATTCCACCCATTTAACCCTTCAAAGAAACAGCAATACTACACGTACAACACACATAAACAATATCCCAAAATGAAGTTGTTTTACTTAAAAAGAAAATCAAAACTCAAAATTTGATTTCAGCAGATCTCTCTCTCACTCTATACCCCGCAAAGTGTGAGCCAGCAAAACAGAGAAGGGACGCCCTCACACGTTTACCCTTTAGGGCCCGTTTGGATGAGGGGAAAGAAAGGGAGATAATTTTTAAAGGGGGTAAAAAAATTGACGTGACATGTTTAGTATGATTTGGGAGCATAAAAATACAGGGGGATAATTTTTCAACCCTCTAAAAATTATCCCCCTAAGGGGCCGATTGGATGGAGTATTATTTTCAGGGGATAAGTTATAAATGGGGGATAAGTTATAAATGGGGTATTATTTTTGGA